>DWAN01002813.1:0-14430 GCA_018230445.1 Heliconius hewitsoni | reverse complement strand
GAGGTTGATGACAGTGGACGAGGCGAAAGAGGTATGCAGAGACCGTAGCGTTTGGTGCTCCGTTCTCTCTGGCTACCCCGCTAAGGATAAAGCGTGAAGCTAAGTTATGTTATTAAAATACGTAATTTATATAAAATAAACATGTTAATACAAATATCCTGTGCCTATTTCAGGGACCTGAAATCAAACAACATATTTTTAAGAGACGACTGGTCGGTCAAAATAGGCGATTTTGGTCTCGCCACGGCTAAAGTGCGGTGGTCGGGTAAGTTGTTAATACACTACGGTTAACGCATTGTTCACTCGGGTATTAAAATAATAAATAGTAGGCAAAATCCCAAAGTAAAATCTGCAGCCTTCAGCAGCCATCTACAGCTAACTTTAAGATGGTCACGACTTGCCAGTACCTACTTATATACACATAATGCCTATATATATTTACTATAATTTAATTTTATTAGTTCAATTTGTTTTTAGACATATACAAATTTGAAAGTACCGAGATTTGAACCCGCGAACCTTGAACGGTAACCAAGACCTCTTGAACGGTAACCTACCTACCCAGGTATAAGTATTGATTAATATTTTGCCCCTAACATATAAATAATATCAAAATTTCAGATTCATCAACCCTAGGCGGTGTACAATGGCAGCAACCAACTGGCTCCATATTATGGATGGCGCCGGAAGTAATAAGGATGGATGAACCGGTCCCATACACGTTCAGATCTGACGTGTACGCCTACGGTATTGTGCTGTTTGAACTGATGGCCGGGGAGTTGCCGTATTCCCATTATAATAATAAGGATCAGGTTAGTTATTTTTTGATTTAAACTTATGTTTATATTTAATTTTTAAGGAATGTTAAGTAATTATTTGTTATAGTAATGGATGGAACGAAAAAAAAGATTAACTGAATAGTTTTTAATTATCTTTAAGTCGTTCTTCTAATGTATGATATAAATACAAAAAAATACAAAATAATCACATCAACTGTAAAAAAACATTTTAAAATCCATATTTAAACATTGATCGACTACGTCCTCCGTGTATTACGTGTGTTTTACCAGAGATGGAAAATGAAGATAATTTACTTCTCCAAACTGGAATTTAATCCACACAGTTTACAGCCACGCTAGTGGCATTTATCGGCTTAATTGAACTAGCATTTCATACGTACAATTTAAAATTACAGATCTTATGGATGGTGGGCCGAGGCCTCCTCCGTCCTGACGTCCGTCGCCTCCGTCAGGACGCGCCGCAAGCGTTGAAACGCTTATACGAAGACTGCATCAAATTCGATAGAGAACAAAGACCGTTGTTCAGACAAATATTGGCGTCTCTAGAATCAATGCTGCGAGCGATGCCCAAGATAACAAGAAGTGCGTCGGAGCCGAATTTGAACCGGCAACTACATGCCTCCGACGATTACTTGAGTTACAGCTGCGCGTCGCCCAAGACGCCGGTTAATTTTCAATTCAACACTGATAGCAGTTTTCCAGCGTTTTACGGGTTGGTTGGCTTTTAATTTTAGTGTTAATAACTTATATTTTATTTTCATTTTTTTGCTTTAATAATACCAAGACGCGGTGCACAAACGTGCGACTGTAAAGGCGACGGTTGTGAGTTCGATTCCTAATCTGGTAATGAGGCAAAACGCGGCGTTAAGCTTTGCTACTTAACACGCAATGCCTTAGAATTCAGCGGAAAGTGAGGGACGGAAGGGACTTAATCGGGAATGGAGTGTCTTAACACTAGGTTCTAGGGTTTCCTCTGCGTACCGTGCTATGTGCTTGATACAACGTGAACCTAAAAAAACTAAATTTCGCTTTTTTTCTTGTTCCAGTATCCCAGTGCCGAGCCAGCGACATGCCTAGCTATAGGCTCGTACTTTAGTACGCGATCTCACCTTGTATTATATTTTAGCATACACGACAATTATATTTCATGCTCATACATATTATTATCTGTGCACATTTTATTACTGAATTTATATTTATTGGTAATTACCATCTATTTATCTGAAACCGTCGTTACGCAGTGGGGAGTCTGTATGTGAACGCGGCGGTCGTGGGTTTGATTCCCATATGAAGAATCAGTTATTTTCATTTTCTCGCTCTGGAAACAAAACATAGCGTAGTTGAATTCCACGATACAACATGTAATGGAAATTGGGCGGTGCGGAGTGAACGGAGTGTCTTAACACTGAGTTGCATTTGCCTATCCTGCTGTGTGTGGGATACATCGTGGAAGTAAACTAGAAAAAAAACATCATGCTTGATTTTATAAACAAAGTTTTTCTTTTCAAAACAAAATCCGCATCAGTCTAGCGTAAGGTCACAAAACGGAGCCTTATAACAGAAGTTAAATTAGTCTTAAAATCGATAGTGATGTAAGTGTAAATAATTGCTTATCGTCGCCATTTTCATTTTTCTCGGTAATTATAATATAAGAGACGATTGGAATTGTGTTACTCGATTAGTGCCTTTGAATAAACGTTTCCTTAATAGTTTATTGTTTAAATGTCTATGACGGAATAATGGATGAAAACTAATTATAATAAATTTTTTTTAAACAATTGAACCATATGCAAACGAACAACGCAATGTCCATTTTTATTTTCATGTAATCCGCAAAATTTTATATACAGGATGATTTTGTAATCACCACTTTAAATGAAAAAACAGTTTTAACTACTCTAAAAAACCTAATACAATTAAAACAAAAGAGATTTTGCAAAAAATTAAAGTATTTTTTTTTCATACAAAATAAATAATAAAATTATCGTTGTAAAGTAAAACAAAGCGACATCGCACACGCCTTATTTAGTAAATCGTGTCTAAGTATTCTCTACGTACTTTGCTGTATGCGGATATGGCGTGAATCGAAAAATAAATAAAAAACAGCTATAACCAATAACATTTGTTTAAAAGTTATTATGAATTACTATAAAAAAACATTAAATTTAATTTTCTAAATGCCGATCCGAGCAGAGATTTCTTTATTTGTTTTAGTATGGTTCAGTTATAGAAAGAAATAAAAAAATATATATATTCCTATCTTGTTTCAAGTTATTGTAACGTTTCTTTTTACTACAATGAGAACAGAAGAACAGAAGCCACGTCGGTGATAATTCCTCTTAAATAGATTATAAGAAAAAAAACCGCTTTTTAACGAAATCTCAAAGGTGATAATCATTAACTGTAATGATAATGATATAATTGTATAGTATTTGTGCTGGAAAGTATTATTTGTATAAAGTTCTTCGTCGCGATATAATTTATTATAACGTATTGTGTAAATATATAGTTTGTGTAAGTAGACATATTGTAAGTACTTGTGTATACATTTGATGCATTCGTATTCTAAGAACACAATAAATTATTGTTTCGATTTGATTTTGTTGTTTTATTGGTAGTTTTTATTGTTTTAAGGGTTCCGTACCTTTTTAGAGAAAAAAAGAACCCTTTTAAGATCACTTTGTTGTTCGTCCGTCTGTCTGTCAAGACTCCTCTATCTCGAGAACGCTTGGAGATATCGAGATCTACGGCTCCCGGATTTCCTGAAAAAAAAACGTATTTCAATAGCTTCTTAGAAAAAAGATATGGACGTTTATTTATCAAAAAATCGCGTATTCCGACACTCGAGTGAATCAAAATTTAAAGGTTACTTCCGGTTGACTTGAATTATGAAATTTGGCATCTACGGGTAGTACTAGTCCGAACTAGTCTATTTAAAATGTAAAGTAATAAATGAAAATACTCTGACTAAGCTAAGCCTGAATTTCAAAAAAAAGCTCAAGACCTCCATTTTTTTACGGAACCCTCGATGGGTTATTAATTAACTTATTCTGGATTCATTAATAACCCACCAAGGGCTATTAATTTATTCTGGATGTAAAATCAATTGTTTTTGACTTGGATTAATTAACTAATATACATTGTTACGTAATTAAACATAACATATATTAAATCAGTGAATACAAAAATTTCAATAGCCAGTGGAAAAGTTGAAACGTGTTTTTTTATCGCATTTTGATTGACCAATTTCGTAAGTGGTAAAATTACATACCACGCTATGAGGTAAAAATATTTGACTTACTTGGAAATTGTCTGATTTGATTAGCAGCGAAATAACTTAAAATTTTGATATCTTTTTTTGAATCTTTAGGTTTTTTGAATCTAAAGGTCATCATGTAATTAGCAATAAAAGTATATTTCGTTATATTATTTCAATAATATAAGTTTATACTTAATATATACATAAGTGATTGGTAATCGTATAAATATATATCAATACGATATATGGAGACATTCAAACGACGAATAGTCAAGGGATTCCTCATAAAATGAACAAAGAAGTTAACATTAGAGGCCAGTCGCAGCGCAGGGGCACAAAAGTGTGACTGTCAAACCGACTGGTTGTGGAATCCATCACCACTCGAGAAGATGAAATATTTACTTAAATTTTTATTTCCATTTCTTCGCTTTGGGGTTGAGGCGAAGCGCGGCGTTGAGTTCTACCACTCAACACGTAATGCCTCCAGAATGTGGGGTGGGGGACCGCGTGTCTTAACACTAGGTTCCCTCTGCCTACCCTGCTGTGTGCGGGATACAGCGTGAAGCTGATTATTAAGTTAACATTACCAACGTAGGGAGGTTTTAATTCCCTACTTTTTAATTTAATTAATAAAAAAAACCGTACCTTGTGTTACGTAGACACGTAACGCATTTTTTTCATCACATTGATATTTATCCTACGACGGAGTGTCTTAATACCAAGTTACCATATAGGTTCTCTCTGCTTACCCTGTTAAATGCGGGATACAGCGTAAAACTAAAAAAAACATTAATCCTAAATGGAAAACAATCACATAACCTTTAGCTTAGTAGGTATTGTTTTGGAATTTTGCGTCATGCTGAGTTTTAAGTACCTATGTCTATGTTTGTAATTTAAGTGTTTTCGATAATAATGTAGTACATATTAATAAGAATTATGTTAGATTAGATAAGAATATTTGCAAAATAATATAAAATCATGGCATTTTCCAATATTTATTTATAATTTTTCATAAAATTTATCTTTTACTTAAAAGAAATATAATAATACTGGATATATAGGCCATAGTGGTCCAGGGACACAAGGCTATGACTGTACGCGACGGTTGTGGGTTCGATGCTCACTCGACAGGGAATGAATTATTATTTATTAATATTGTCATTTCTTCGCTCTGGCATCAAGCCAAAAGGCCGGCGTTGAGATCCGCCACTCAACACAGAATGCCTCGAAAATTCGGCAAAATGTGGGAAACGGAGTGTTTTAGTAGTAGATTCCCTCTGCCCACTGGAAAGTGGAGGCTAAATTTTTATCCTAGATTTTCTTTATTTAAGCTTTTAATAATTTATTTATTGAAATTTTGTTACTAAATTTATAGAATTGTTGTTATAGAGAAGTTATGTATACTATACATCCAAGGCTTTTTAAATACTTTTAACGTGTCTTCTTTTTAATACACTTTTAATAACTTGAAATTAAAGCAATACCATTACATGTAATATAATTTATGTATTGTAATAAATACCATTAAATACATTACATGTAATATAATTTATGTATTGATTTGAACTTGTTTAATAATTTTGAAAACATTGTCATCGTTTCCGTGGTGTAGCGGTTATCACATCTGCCTAACACGCAGAAGGTCCCCGGTTCGATCCCGGGCGGAAACATAATTTTGCATTTTGTCAATTGATGCTATAAATAAAAATGCTATTTTTAGATCAAACTATTTATATTTTTACTATTAAATCCTTAATTATCATTTTAAAATATTGTGTATATTTAAATGCTTAAAAATATATATTGATTGGAATTCTGCTTTATTTAAAAAAATATACTGAATGATACTTTTATTATCTTCTCATTTAACGTACATGTTCTGTAATAAAACAATCATAAAAAAATATTACAATTTTACAGTTTTTAAGTAATGAAAACAATCAACAAAAACTAAATAAGATGAACAATTATTCTTCAGAATCTTCACTTTCTGTGGCTTTATTTATTTCACTTTTCTGTTTTTTATTCTTATTGCGTAGTTCAAATTTGGAAACAAAAATCTTTTTGCCCTCTATCTTGACGCCTTCCGCCATTTTCATAGCTTGCTTTACTGCTCCAGGTCCATCAAATTCAATAAATGCTGTAGCTACAAGTAAGGAAGAAAAGTATTAGTAAATAATATTATTTTGTAGGCAAAACTTGATTAAAAATATATAAAGCAGGCTTCAACAAAGCCTGCTCTAAATGTCACAATTTAAAATAGAGCAATCTCTATTTTTTTCTCTTTTAAGATGCACTATGAGTCAAGCACTTGGAAACCTAGTGTTAAGACTCCGTTTCCTTTAAGATTCCATTCCCCACTTTCCACCGAATTCTGAAGGCATTGCGTGTTTAGTGAAAGAGATGAAAATATTAAATATTATACATCTATATATTCAAATCAATCTTCAAAGATAAATATATCAATACTTACACATTGACTTCTTTCCTTTAATAACACGTCTAACATTCCTTATACGTCCAGCGCCAAAAAATACTGAACTCAAGGCAGTCTCAGATAATTCTGAATACGATCTAACCACTAAAGTGGTTTGCGACGGTGGCATGGGTCGCTTTATACGAATTCTGCTGCCTTCAAACAGTGTGTTATCTTCTTCTAGTGACTGAAAAGAGAAAAAATATTTAGTTATTGGTAGCGCGATGAAATAGTTAAACTATTTTAATACTAGCAATCCACTTGATGCTTCGCCCGCTTCAATTACATAATTATTTATTTACTAATTAATTTCCAGGAGGCCAGTCGTGGCGTAGGAGCACAAAGTATGATCGTAAAATCCACCGGTTGTGGGTCGATTCCCAGTCGAGGAAAAGAAATATTTATTTAATTTTATATTTCTATTTCTTCGCTTTGGTGTTGAGGCAAAAAGCGCGACGTTGAGTCCTGCCACTCTATATGCAATGTCTCCAGAATTCAGCGGAAAGTGGGGAACGGAGTGTCTTAACACTGTACGAGATACAGCGTGAAGCTGATTGATTTACTAATTAATTTATTTACGAATAACTTCCGTGTTTTAACGACATCATCAATTTGAAAGAATGTCTCCATTTTGTTAGAATCCAATATTGTCCATTAATTAAAAAGGAATGAGCATGAAGACCACTCGGAGGGCATGTATGAAGAGGTTGATGACAGTGGACGAGGCGAAAGAGGTATGTAGAGACCGTTCGCTCCGTTCTCTCTGACTATCCTGCTAGGGATAAAGCGTGTGGCTATTTTAGTTTTAGTTTAGAGTAATCCAATAAAACTGTTATTTTGTCAAATAAAATATTATTATAAGAAGATAACATTTGATATAACTTTTTTATTTATGAAACGCTTGAAACAAGACAAACACTTAATGTTAAAGGAAGTTCGCCAAAATACGATAGTAAAATCTGCATTACAATCGGTTAACCTGTTTCTGAGACTATTATGCACAAACACACAGACAAACAAGCAAAACTTATTAAAATGATTGTTTATGGGTTCCATTACATTGAGAAATGTCTAAATGAATATTAAGTAAGACCGTCGTGGGGCAGGGGCACAAGCGAGTGACTGTAAACGAAAAGGTTGTGGGTTCAATTCCCATTCAGAGGAATGAATAATTTAATATTTTCATTTTCTCACTCTAGAAAGGAATCTAAATGATGCATGAGTTACACCACTCAAAACATAATGCCTCCTGATGTTGGCGAAAAGTTGGGGCAGGAGGTTCCGTATGCCTGAAGTGTGAAACTTATTATATATACATATGTTTATAAATATTACTTTGTAGTATTTAATAGGCAGAGGTATAACCTAGTCCATTATAATAACTTATAAAGTACCTTCTCAGCAGCATCTTCACTGTAAAAGTTGATAGTAGTTGTAAAAACTTTAGGGTCTTCAATGGAGTATAATTCAGCTACTCTGAAAATTATCAACACAATTTCATATACAAACATTTAAAATTATTTTCAATATTTTATGCTTATAGTGAAATTAAAGAAAAATATAGCCAATTTACAATTACACTTTTTAGTTTCACATTTAGTCCAGAATCTCTCGTTGTAAGCCAAAAAACACTCCATTCCCAGCTTACTGTCCAAATTTGAAATGCTCACGGTAGAATGAAATAATCAAAACCACACATTGTTCACTCTAGGGAGATTACCAATTGAAATGAAAATTTATTCTCCCAAATAGGAATTGAATCCATAACTATAAAATTTGCAGTCAGATGCTGCCCCAATATGCCACTGCTAGCTTTTATTATGATTCGAAATACTTACCCAACTTGTTGTATAATACCAAATTTGGCAAAATGAAAATAAAAAAATACTTACCCAACTTGTTTTATAATACCAAATTTGGCAAAATGATCCATGAGAAGCTTTTTATAATTGCACATAATTTTCAGCGGTAGGTTTTCTATAACAATGCAATTTGATTGCTTATCATCACTAACTGTTCCTTTCTTGTCTTTATTCCACTTACGTTTCATCCATTTAATTTTTTCCTTTTCCTCATTATTGTCTTTGTCATTATTTTCTGTTGCTTTTTCATTTGTTAGTGTAATATTTTTGGGTTTATTCTTATTAAACTTTTTTTTATCCTTTTTGTTTTTATTTTTGTCTACAACAGCCATTTCATCAAGGAGGTTTGTTAATGTATG
The DNA here is from genome assembly GCA_018230445.1 of Heliconius hewitsoni. NCBI lineage: Eukaryota > Metazoa > Arthropoda > Insecta > Lepidoptera > Nymphalidae > Heliconius > Heliconius hewitsoni. Next base: position 5,674 of record DWAN01002813.1, on the reverse strand, counting down.
TGCATTATCTCCAATTTTTAATTTTTGTAAGTCTTGAGCAATCACATCTGGTTTTATTTCTTTCTCTCCTGCCTCATCAGTTTTATTCTTTTTTTTCGGTTTCTTAGTTTTTTTATCTCTTTCAGTCTGAATTTTGCCATCTTGTTGAGTGTTTACTATATTTTTATCTTTTTCCAATTTTTGTTTTTTATTTTTCTTCTTATCTTTTTTGATGTTATTATCTGTTAAAACACTATTTTCTTGACTTAAAATGTTATTCTCACTATTTTCATTACTATTATCAGATTTCTCAGTACCAATATTGACAACTTTTGTATTGCTTGTGTTTTCCTGTTCTTTCTCTTTATTTTTTCGTATTTTATTCTTTTTTGATTTATTTTTTTTTTCATTTGAACTAGATTGGTCTGATTTAGACTTCTTTACTACTACTTCTTCATTTTCTCCAAGCATAAAACTGACAGATTTATTTCTTTTCTTTGGCTTACTGCTGGTTTGATCAATTATTGATAAATCTAAAGACTTATCAGCGACAACAGTCTTCATAATAGATTTAACATTTTCATTTACATCTTTATCCATTTTAGATTCTTTGACATTTTGAGTAGAAGTTGTTTTAGATTTTTTAGATTTTTTTGACCTATGTGGTAAATTTTCTTGGTCAATATTAGCCTGAGATACATTGTTTGTATCATCAAATTTATCCTTTTTCTCTTTTTTTATTGATAACCGTTTTGCCTTAAAAATTCTCGATTTCATTACTGGGGTATTATCATTTTCTTTGCTGCTACTCTCATCAGATTTTCTCTTTCCTGTTATTAGTGTATTTTCAGATGCCGGTTTATAGAAGTTAGCAAATTCATATGTTTTATTTTTAATAACTTCTGCAGAATGTTTTGGCAGATTAAATGATTTGGATTTCATCTTCGATTTATGGATTTTATAACAAATATCATTAAAAACTACGGCACATTTCAAAAGTATAACTAAGTAAGAATTAATAACATGCGCACTACCTACATGCGTGTACGCTTAAATATGGTATAAATCAATATAATTAAATTTAAGGTTATATATCCGTCTATCAAACCTTCAAAATGACAACAGTCAATACGTCAAATTCGAATGCCAAATAATATTTTTAATCTTAATTTATTATTAATCTATAAAAGAAGTCTAGAATTAAAATAATAATAACTTTTGTTCCTTTTTATTCCAACGTGAACAAAAGGTAAATATATTAAAATGATAATTTATTGTACCTGTATAGGAAAATCAATTTTTCGTAATCTTAATTTCAGAAATTCATGTATGGCATCTACATAAAACAGAGATAAAGATAAGAAATGCTTAGTATTATATAAAGTATGTTTAATAACATCAATTGGGTCTCTTTTCACTTTAAAAAATTAGATAGATTTTTTAAAATTGCCTATACAGTATATTAATAATGGAAACAGTACAAGTTTATAATTAATGATCACTTGGCAAGTTGGCAATGGCAACATTTTAATTAATGGCGGATGCGCTTGCGTGATGCCGGGTGCGTGTTATTTTAACTTATAAAGTGGCGTCGTTTTAGTGCGAAACTGAATTATTTATTAAAAAGGATAATATATTTTGCATAGGTATGTTGAATGATATCAATTATTAGATTGTTATATTTACGTCTTTTTAATGTTATAGTTATATGTCATATTATAGCGGTGTGAGATTTCATGAATTTTCCATGAACGCCATGACCCATGCTTCATGGCGCGCTTATTGATTAATATCGATAAGTTTACCGTTAGTCACATTAAAGCTCATTTAAGAAAGTCTCATTCCATATATTCAAAAAGTAAGTTTTGACAAAAGTTTCTTTGCGCTATTTTCGCGGGTTACTATTTTGTCCTTGATGTTAGATAGGCGGCAAGCGTTGCTAAGTATAAGATGTCACAAACTATAAGTATCTATATGGCGGGAAATGAATAGACGCTATGGGAAAATTAAGTGAAATAATGCGTAATTTTTCAGCTATAACTTGAAAATGGTCGCCCCAAAGAAAGGCCGTGGCGCAAAAAATCAAGCGGTGAAGGCGAAAGCAAATCAACCCGAGGAAGTTCCCGACAACGATATCGCGGAAAATGTAGAGGAAAATAATGGCGAGGCACAGCCGGAGCCCGAACAGGCTGAGCAGGCTGCTGGGGCGGACGAAGAACATGAAGAACAAGCTGAGGGTGCAGAAAATCAAGAAGGCGATGAAGAAGCGAAAGGAGAAGAAACAAAAGAAGAAAAAGTTGAAACTGGTAAAATACTAGTAGAGAATCTACCACCAAGTTACCTATTTGACTATCAAGATAAACTTAAAGAGCTGTTCTCCAAGCATGGAGAAATCGTCAGTGTGAAGTAAGTACATTAATAAAATATATTTCGGGTCAATAAAATTATCATATATTTGTTAACATTCAAATATCAGTCCCTGAATTTAAAGTCACTTTTATAACTTTGCAGTTTTAAAATTGTATAAATATATAAATAGTTCTGTGGCACAGAGAGATAGATGCCTCAAACAATTTGGAATGAATATTGAATTAATAAGGGAATTTTTCTTCTTTTTAGACGTGGTCCAATCATTGTTACTGAACAGACCACATCTCCAACATTATCGGCTATAGTCGAATTCAAAAACAAAGATTCCCTGGAGAAGGTAAACAAAATGATTATTAACTAATTTACTGAAAAATTTGTTATTTAGATAACCTAGATATTATATAGAAAGCCTTTATTGGGTAAAACATAAAAGGCATTTAATATAAGGTTTTTCTAGTTTTTTTTCCAAATTACCTTGAATTCCTAATGTACAGTATGAATGACTATTTGAATGTTTCAAATGGCTGGTCTGCTACTTCAATTATGTTTTGGATATTGTTGTTTTTTATTTATAATAAAAAAAATAAAATATATTTTTTCTTGCTATGGTAGTAGATCAGCCGATACCTGTCTTTTGTGGTGTCTTCAGCATTTATCATATTTTCTTAACTAACAACATTTAATTTTTTATTAAAATTGAAGTCTTTAATTTTTTATATTTTTTGTATCACAGATTATGCATAGTTCTTATCATAATTTAGCTAATATTTAAATCAATTATTAGTTCCCATTTTGTTCCAAGATTCATTATATAATATTTTATACAGTAAAATTGCTTCCTAGCATTATCACTTGTTGTTATAAACAAAACAAATTTACACAATATTATTTTAAAGTTCACTTGTTAACAATACAAGTAAAAAATAATAAAAAATACTCTTTTTATTTAAGAAAAGACATAAAAAAAATAACACATTGATCTTTACAATTTATTATGACAATAAATATACACTAATTCAAAATCTATTATTTTTACAACACTTTATATTTGGATGGTGAGTATTTTATAACATTACAGGGAAATGAGAGAGGTTTGATTCCCACTCAGGGGAATCATTTTTATTTCCTCGCTTAGGTAACAAGATAAAACACAGTGTTGAGTTCTGCTACTTAACTTAGTAGAAAACTTCAAATAGTGTTTAAGACTAGGTTCACTTTGCCTACCCAACCACTTGCGCGATACAGCATTAGTTTATAAAAAAAGGAGTTAAAATAACAGAGGCATAACGTTTTGTTTATTAAGCACAGGATACTTATTACTTACTTACAACTTTTTAATATTGTTAATAGTTTTTTTAAAATAACCTCCTCACACCTCTTGTCGTTAGCTCGAGTGAATATTTGTATTCAAAAATGTTGAATGAAAGAAATATTTTCAATTCTTAGTTGATTCTTTTTATTTTTTTGTGGTAGTAAAAATTTTATTATACTGTGAAATTATATTCTACTGTGAAAAATATTTTTAAGTATTGCATTAAAGAAAAAGGAAAAGCAGTGTAGTTATGGTATATTTTACTTACCTACTTATAATATACACTGTGCAAAATCATTTATGATAATAAAATAGTAGGAGCAAAATAATAGTTTGATTTTAAATTAACAAATATACAGACAATATTTAAAAACTAATTAGATTATGGAATTTTTGGAACTTTGCTGGGAATGTTCCAAATCTATAGACAAAAACCAAAAAGTGTTACCTAATTTCAGGCATTAACAGAAGATGGTACAGCCCTCGATGGTACCACCATATCAGTAGCAGCGGAGTCCAGAGCCGAGACTGCGGTGTTGGTGGGAGTTCCATACGAAGCTAGCACTGATTATGTGAAGCTGTTGTTTTCACAGTGCGGAGATGTGGCACACATACATGAGTTTAGCAAGACTAAATTTAAAATTTGTGAGTATTATTTTTGTATTTTTTTATGTATATTTAACTCCAACCGTAATATATAATAAAAGTTAATAAAAACAAATATTGATAAAACAAAGAGTCATTTTATTATAAATAAATTACTAATAAAAATAATGACTTGATTGCAAGATTAAAACAGAAAAAAAGAGAAAAGAAAACGGTTTAAAAAAAAAGTTTTAAAACTCGGTATTTCCTAAATTGTTTTTTTTTTTTATTTCTTAATTTTAATTTTTAAATTGTAAATTGCAAAGTTTCGTTCAATCTTAAAGCATTGTTTGTCTAATAAAACTTACAATTTTCCACACTAAGTTATTTACCTCATTGCTTCCATTATTTTGTTGTGATAATGTTTCTAATTTTGGACATGTTAATTAAACGGAAATATTTTAGATTTATGTCAACATCCTTTTGTTTTTTTTATATCATATTTTTTTTTATATAAAAAAAGATATTATTTGAATGTTCGGCACACCACATATTAAGAGAAATATTTAGACATATTGTCCGTTTTCCATCGTTTGAGACATTTACTTGGCGCATTCCAACACCGCGCTCTTTCTTTCGAGACTAACAGGTTTCAATTATTAACTCTATTTTCGCCGCTCTAGTAGACAAAGCTATGTGTTGCGTTCCGCCACTCAACGTGTAATACCTCGAAAATTTGAAGGAATGTTGGGAATGAAGTGTCCTAACGCTAGGTTCCCTCTGTCTACCATGTTTTACTGAAAATACCATGAATCTGATATCTATTAAAAAGGCAATATAAAAATAATATGCTAGCTTTTTCTCTTCTCTTTCATGGTCAAATGGAAATAAACTAAGAGTTGTGTATGACAGGTGACACGTTTTATATGTATCGTGGGTTAAAAACATGTTTTTATTAGAAAAAGTTGCTCTTGAGGATAGTGCGTTCAATCAAACAAACTCTTCAAATTTGTAATATTAATTATAGATATAATAATTAAATGAATTTGTCAACAGTAAGAGTAACTTTCCTCGAGAAAGAGTCAGTGGAGAAAGCCCTCAAGTTAGATCGTGAGTTACGCATCAATGGCTTTTTAGTCACCGTCTCCAAGTACCGCGATGAGGATGAGCAGAAAGCTCACTCAGCAAATTCGAACAAGGTGAATATTATTATTTTTATAATTAAAAGTTTTTTTTTCATTCTATATTTCATTCATTGTTCTAATATTAGTATTTCAACATTTTCAATATTAACGACACATGTTTAACAGTAATAACAATAAGGTTTGATACAAATTATATATATTTTTTTACAAAATGCTATGTACATGGGTGCCGTGTGATCCCGGCCTAGAATAGGATCATCCTGGTACTGGCGGTGTCGTAAGA
>DWAN01002812.1:0-14431 GCA_018230445.1 Heliconius hewitsoni | reverse complement strand
AAGTATGACTGTAAAACCGACTGGTTGTGGGTTCGATTCCCACTCGAGGAGATGACATATTCATTTAAATAAATATTTCCGTTTCTTCGTTCTGGTGTCGAGGCAAAGCGCGGCTCTCGCGGCCACTCAACACGCAATGCCTCCAGAATTTGGCAGAAAATGGGGAACGGAGTGTCTTAACACTAGGTTTCCTCTGCCTACCCTATTTTATGCGGGATACAGCGTGAAGCTAATTTAAAAGTTTTACAAATTGATTTAAATTGACATTAACTACATTTTATGGTTACTTCTGATAACCATAAAATAAAATAAAAACTATATGAGTAAAATATATATTTAAATAAAATAAATACAAACTCTACAACATTATAAATGAACTAATTATAATGATTAACATTAATAACTAAACCAAAATACTTTACTGACCTCTGGCATTTGTAGCTGCGTCAGCGATTTTTTGAAAGGCATCTAAGAAAGCGGCGATCGCTACAAGTGCCGATCTGTAATATAAGAAATAAATGAAAATTATAAATATAGATATAACGAAAATTTTTGGGATCATATGTCAATCCATTAATTTACTTTTATATGCGTGCTGGTTCCTTGGGGATTATAGAAAAGTACTACGAGAGGATTTCTCGAAATCACTACGGGGACAGGGAAAAGCAGGACGACGGTTTTTATTCACGTGGACGACGTTACGGTCGGCCACTAGCATTATAGATGGATAAAATTTGTTTCCTGGTTAATAACCTCGTGGTAGTTTTGCTCGTGGTAGTTGGTAATAATAAACTTATTATTACCAACTACCACGAGCACCTGCGTTGATTTGGTTAGCAAATACACAAGACGCATGATTGCTTTCACATTTGAAAATTTTAAGTTATGTTTTCAGCTTCACGCTGTACTCTGCGCACAGCAGGGAGAGCAGAGGGAACCCATTATTAAGACACTCCGTTACCATTTTTCGCCAGTCGTGGCACTGGGGCAAGTGTGACTACAAAGCGTGACTGTAAACGCGACTTCTTGTGGGTTCGATCTCCACTCCAGGAAATTACATTTGTATTTACATTTTCATTTTTTTCGCTCTGATGACCGAGAGTTCCTCTAGGAACTCAACACACTATATGTTATGTTTTTATATATACCTATGTAAATAAGGTATATATATTTAAGAAAATATAAATTTATGTTTATACAATAATATAATTACATAAATAATAATTTTGTTCAGTTCAATCCGACATAAGGACAGATCTATGGTCCAACAAATCTACAAACCTACTACAGTAAAATTTGTAATAAAGGTAGGTCACGGAGAGTAGGGGAGCATTACTTTTCCATTTGAGCGAAGATTAGTTATATTTGATGATGATTGGTATAAATTAATAAAGTTAAGAAAAAGAAACTACGACAGGATAGAAATGTTATCTACTATAAAAAATACAGTAAACTTAAAAGACTTCAATTGACCCCTTTAATGATTTTTTTTAGTAGTAGGTTTAACGTTTAAAGTTCAAAGTTCAATTTTTCAAAATATATTGGCAGTAGGTATTGGCATACGATGACAAAGTACTCAAAACTACGCAAGTATTTCACTATTACACTTACTTTAATGCAGAATGAAGCTTGGTCGCCTTAGATATAAACTCCTCCCACATCGGTGTGCTGTTCTGTAAACAAAAAAATATTTTTTAAATATGTGAGAAAATTAACAAGCATATTAAAAATATATCTTTTGTTTAGGTTTTAATTATTCTATAAATTTATTTATTTTCTTTTAGCTTCACGATATCTCATACACATAGCAGGCAGGAGAAACTAAGAACCTTCTATAGTATAGTTAGTTTCTGCCGAGTTCTGGGGGCAATGCGTGTCGACTACAGGAACACAACGCCGCGCTTTGCGTCGACACTAGAAGGAAGAAATTAACATATTTAATATTTCATTTCCTCGAGTGGGAATCGAACCCACCACCTGTCACGTTTACAGCCACACGCTTATGCCCCTGCGCCACGACAGGCATTAACCTTGACCTTTTATCAATTTAAAACATTTTTATCAAATATTATCCTATTCAAAGCCATCGATGGCACAGTCGACTAGCGTCTAATAGTAAATTCAAAAGCTTGCAAGTTCAATCCACACTAGGCAAATGAATTTCCCCATTTGGAAAGAAAAAGTGAGGCGTTGAAATCCGTCAATACGTAAGGTTTCAAATGCTAGTGAAACATTAAAAACGGTTTGTTTGGGTTCTCTCTAGCCGCCCAGCTATATGCGGGATAGAGCGTGAAGACGAGCACAACACACAACTTTAGTTGTTGTTTGAAAGTTTCTCTCAGACGCTAGAAGTAACTGATTTGTTCAATAAACACGATCAAATATTTCGACCAATTAATTGATATTGAAGGGTTAGCTCCTTGACATATTATTTAAGCGCACGAAACCTCGTTGAAATGTGACGGCTATGAGTATTAGTTTGACATTAGGCAGTGATATTGTGGAATTTCTAACCAACTATAGAAAGCAAACGAGCAATTTTCAGTTTCATAAAACATAATAAAATTTAATATATGAGAAGATATTCCAAATTGGTGAATAGAAAATGAAGAACTAAGAATTTTTCATAGTGCACTCTCGGTTTATGCCATAATAACACGTTTTTTTACGTTTAAGCTTTGTGCATATAGTAGAGTAGGTAGAGAGTATAACCTAGTAACATTGCGAGTGTTGAGAGCTTAGTCTTTGTTTCATTATAAGATCAGGGAAATGAAAATAATGTATTTTCCTGATTGCAAATCGAACCTACAACCATCGCGTTACAGCCAAACTATAAATAACAAAAAAAACTGCGCGATATAATTTATTAGTTGACAGCGTAAAAAGTTGAAGGCCAGTTCAATGCACTTGTCCTATAGGCGTGACCCATACAAAATGAGTTCATTGCTACGTAACACACGCGAAGGGCCAGATGTCAACTGAAACTGTGTACAACTTTGGAACGACAACCAACATGGGAGCGAAATATACTTACTGGTACTAACTCAAAAAACGAATGTGAAATTATGATTGACGTACGTATATAACGTAATTGTGGCTTAGATTTCCCGCTCAAGGAAATTAACTTTTTAATTTTTTTCATTTCTTCGCACTGGGGTTGAGGCAAGGCGCGGCTTTGGGTTCCGCCACTTAAAACGCAATGCCTCCAGAATTCGTTCTTAACATTAGGTTCCCAAGTTTCCTCTGCCTTCCCTGTTATGTGTAGGATACAGCGTGAATCTATTGATATTACATTCTTAACTATTATGAATAACGTTAACAATTTTCTTGGACAATTCGTCCATGAAAAGATGCATTACATAACCACAAAATAATATATAAAAATAGTTGTAATAAAAAAATCACAACACCAAAGCTTTCAGCTAACTCGAGGTCTATTAAACTACAGAGTTAATTACACAATCAGAGCCAGCTAAATTTAATCTCTATAGTAGGGAGGGTTAGTTAAAAATACATTTCAAATTACGTAAAATATATACCTATTACCACGAGGCCGGCGCCGTGACAAAGTGACACAGCATGAGAATGTAAAGGAGGGTTGCGCTAGCAACGTGGTTGTAGGTTCGAATCCCATTCGGGAAATAGTTTATTTAATATTTTCACTTCCTCGCTGTGCATAATCAGACAAAGTGAGAGTGGAGTTCTGCCACTCAACACTGCCAACTGCATTCTGTCAACTCTGGAAGGAATGACCTTGGTATATACAAGATACACCGTGTAACTAAAAGAAAGAAAAAGAAACAACAAAAAAAAATGTACTTGAAATAGTCGTGGGTTCGATATCTAGTCGTTAAAATCATTTTATATTTTTTTTCTTCGATCTGTTTAAATGATTAATTTATAGCTACATATATTCTGCACTTAGCAAGATACCTATACAGTAATATCTTACAAGTAAATAATTAATTCACATTAAGGACGTAAAGAATTCAACACACAATGCCTCAAATATTGAACGGTAAACAGGGAATATTGGTTCCTGGGTCCTGGTTACAGCGTAACGTAATAATTTCAACTATTAGATTAGTACAAAAAGTTACTAGGAATTGAATCTACGACCACTATTTGAACAATAAGTCATTAACCACTAGACAAATAGCCGGTAAAAACATGTATAACAAGTTTATATACGTAATTTGTAAGGCAAAAATAATAAGCAATTTGTATGGGAATTACGATAATTATGCGTGGATAATCGGTCATACGAAGTGCGTAGAGGAAATGACGTCCCCCACTCGCTTGACCTAAGATAAGTTTTTTTATCTCTAGATCATTATACATAACATACAGTAAAGTATTGTATATTTTTTAAATTTTAACTTTAAAAAAAAACCTTATAAAATTTGCCTGTAACGGGATCTGAACCTTGAAAAACTTGCAATCGCTTTGACGTCATACTTCTTATACTCTTATTACTTTTTTATGTCGTCAGCTATGATCTTTATAGGAAGATTTATTTGCTTCACAAAACGGAGATATTATTGTACGTGTCGTGGTCGCCATAAAGTTAGATTTTCTCAAGTTTTGAGCTTTGTTCACTTGGGAAGGAAATTATCAAAAGTAAAAAACTCTAAAATCTAATTTTGGCAACCATCGGGAACCCATTTAAATTTTAACATTGCTGAATGTTAAGATTTAATTAATTGGTTACATAACATGAGGCCAGTCGTTGCGCAGGGGCACAAAGTGCGACTGTAAAATCGACTGGTTGAGAGTTCGATCCCTACTCGACGAAAAGAAATATTTATTAAAAATTATATTTTTATATCCTCGTTCTGGTGTCGAGGATAAGCGCGGCGTTGATTACCTCTGCCTATCCTGCTGTGTGCGGGATACAGCGTGAAGCTGAATCTGAATCGTCGAATATCTATAAGACTAAATAACTTTATAACGTATATTACAAACATTTATTTACTAAAAAGTGATAGATGAACCATAACCAAATATTTTGCTAGCACCAAGAAATTGACCCAGATACGCCATAATTTGGGTTAAAACTATTTAAAACTCGTGTGATGCATTTCACCGTTTGATCTTGCCTGATATTGTAAACTATATAAATTATCCTATACACTCGTACATGTAGATACAATAATAAATAATATTAAGTTTTACTTTTACCCGACTGCGCGACAACAAAGGAGTTATTATGTGTTCAGTAATCTATGTATGTATGTATGGAAATTTATCGATTTTTATGTCTATCAATTTGTAACCTAACATAACTATCATAATAATAAAAATACACCACAGCGACCACCAGACGCCATTATGTCAAAACTTCATATTTTTTCATTTTCCTTTTCTTAAAGTAAATATTCAAACATGCAAGTTCTAGAGAAGAAAAAAATTGTGATACATGTTTCCATTCTCGACTATTCATTTGCTACATTGTTTATACTTACATCACAGTCATTAAAATATATTAAATATAACCATTCCCCAAACAGAAATCGAATCGACCACCAGCATTTGCCCCAACTACACTATTATAGCGTCTTTGAACTAACTCACTATAACTTTCGTTTACGCATCCTATTAATATATAGCTTTTATATATAAGCTATATACGTTATACGTTTAAATCCATATTATATAAAACTCCTTCGTTACTGAGTGACTGGCAGACAATGCTCAGACGAAACTACTAGACTTCGCAGAGCACTAATAGACAATTTTCCGAAATTTCTGTGGGAAACGGCGTTTTTTATTTTATATCCTAAGCAAATAAGCGATTAGCGATGATTAAGTTCCAATACCAATCAGCGACGATTAAGTTCCAATACCAAATGTTTGTATTAAAAGAATATTTTGCCAATGTTTAAGAAAATGCAGCATCTAGTATCGCGAATTTCGGTGGTTAATTAGACAGATATTTAAAAATAATATCAATATTTATATAATTTACATAAAAGTCTAAAGAGAATAAATTATTTTTATTTTCGGTACTTAGCACACAATTACAGAATCCTAAAATGGAGAACAAAGTGCCTGAACACAAGATCCCCTTACTTACTCTGTTATACGTGATACAGCTTAAAGTAAATTTTTAAAAAATATACATTATGAAAACTTATTTGAAATTTAAAATTGTTAATTAGATACTTATTAAATTAACAGTTAACAAAAACAAATAGGTTTTTTACATAAAGTTACGATATCGACGTCACATATCGCCTTGAACTTAGGTTACGTTTTGTCAACTATGTTTAAAATGTATGCAATAAAATGTCACGCTATTGCATAACGTCTACAATGGAATTAGAAAAATAATTTAGTTAGTCAAAACTGTTTAGTTGGTACCCAAAAAAAAGCCGTCATGGCGTCTCGACTGGCTGTAAACATGGCGGTTATGGGTTCGATACTCACATCTCATACACCGAGTAGTTTAAAAAATAGTCTAAGGCAATAAACCGCTGAAATTTTCCAAAAATTGCAATTTATGAGTTCGGTCACTTTCACTGTGAGGGAGCTTCACTTTGTATCCTGCATAAAGCTGGATAAGCAAAAGTTTAAATAATTAACTCCGCCAAATGCGAATCGAATTAGCAACCGTCGCGTTTACAGTCATGAAATGTTCCGTTGCGCCGTAATGGCCCTTTATAAGGAAAGGAAACTAAATATACAATGAAATATAAATGACATTATAAATTCGCTATATAAATTACACGGCGCGGAGGATGGATGAAAAATCTCATTTCAGGGCAGGGTCCCACTCGAACGTACCGGAAATAAGCCAATTATAGACAAGGTAAAAGCATTTTATGGTAAAATGAATATTGTGACATGTAGAACGATCACTTCGGGCATATATTTTTTTTGATACGGAGAATATCAAATTGAGTTCGCTCTGAGATCTTGATATATTTATAAAGCTGCTTCAAGCTTAAGTGACAATTTCTAGCCCATAGCTCTGTTTGCGTGAAGTACTAAAAGTTCCCTTCTTTCGTTCCCGTGGATTTTTTTTTTAACTTAGTTTTTGTGTTCGCTTGCACTCTTCAAGGACCCTGCAGGCCAAATTCTAAGTCATGTAGTTCCGGCTATGTGTTGTCTGTCAGTCACACGGAATCAGAAGAGTTTATATGAAATATAACAGATAATCAAATAGATGTTGTTATATACATTTAGGTTTAAATTTTTATCAATATCCAGAACATGAACATGTCAGGGTCATAAATACGAATATCTTAATTTTTATTGTTTGAGAAAGTGCTATAAAATAATAAACACATTTTATATTACCTTGTTTTTTTTTTAATTTCATTGTTTATGACTGATGATGATTGTGTCGATTGCGACTTTAAAGCATGCAATATATTATTATATATGTTTTCTCTGTTTAGTAAGTAAAACGCGGAGTTCACTAGATAGGCAGTGCCTCCAAACATACATTTGAACACTTTGAACTGGGCCTATTGTATCCTCCTCCTCCTATTGTATTTCAAAGCTAATTTTCGGCCAAATGCTTCATAAATTAAACGTGTGTATCACATTCCGTAACAATTGTCTTATTAATAAAATACGCATAACGAGCGCGTGTCCATTAAAAATGTGATCATCGGTAGTAAATTTTTCGATTTACAAAGTAATAAAAATATGACAAACAATTTAGTTACGTTCAGGGCTATTTAAAAGATCAATGATCTAGATTTTTTAAATTTTATTCATAACGAGACCGTTGTGGCGGAGTGGCAGAAGCGTGTGACTGTAACTGTGGAATCTATGCTTGGGGGAATTATTTAAGGGGAATTAATTATTTAATATTTTTTTAGTCCCGCTCTGCTACCAGCACAAGCCGCGGCGTTGAGTTTCGTCATTCAACACGCTATGGCGTAAATTAGATGGAAAGTAGGGAAAAGAGTGTCCTGACATTAACTGCCTACTCTGCTATATGTATACGAGATACAGCGCGAAGCTACTCTAATATTATAAATTTTAGGCGACATCATGAATTGCGTGCTCATTTATCGATATCTTTAAAAACTTACCAAAAATCTAACACTACACTGTTTATATTTATGTCTTGTTTCCTTAGTTTGGTGAAACCAAGAGGAGTCTTGTACGTCAAAGTGTTGGGTGACGGGACTCATTATAATAAAATGGCCTAACTTAAAATTTTTCGATTTGTGGGATGTAACCATAGACACTCAAAGACACTCAGAATATCTGTAAGATGTTGTTGAAAAATAAAAAGAAAGTATTTATAAATATTAAATGCTTAAGAGTAATTAGTTTAAATGTACCCATTATTTTACTGTAAATAACAAAACCGATATATTCCTAATTTTCAATCTTTTGAAAACTGATACATAAATAAAGTTTAAGAACAGGTAAAGTCATCAAACATCTGTAGTACATTCACTAATTGGTATTAATTGGAAAGCGCCAGTACAACCAGATGGGTCTATATATTTGTATATAAAAAAGGCACAGTTTCGTAACCGACCTACACTCCACTCTTGATGTTAACTGGTTTTTAGTTAAGCGTAGGACATTATTATTAGTACATTTATATCGATATAAATTTGAGATTTGAAATATTTGCGATACTAGAACTTGCAAAGCAATAAATGTAATTTAATCTCTATGTGTATAAAAAAATCTATAATATATAGATGAAATAACAATAAATGTAATTATATATTGGTTGTAAGATTAAAATTTATTTAATGAACTGTTTAATAGCAACTAAGTTCTACTCTATCACATACTTCACAGGAGTTAATTTTCAAAATTTCTACGAAAAAGGGTAAAACGGTATCCTATAACAATCTTAATTATTTTATTCTCATAGTGAATCGATAAAATATCCCCACGACAGAAAATAAATCAAATATAGATTGATAATTTTACGTATTCTTTAGGGGAAAGGCTGTTAGCGCGGTACCTGTCTCTGGAAAGTGTATTATTATATAAAATACTTATAAAAACATGATGGTAGGGTTGAGTTCCGACACTCAGCAGACAATGTTTCGATTCGGACAAAAAACGAAGAACGTACTTGGCACTTTTTACAACAAATTCTTTCAATTTTACCAAAGTTCGTCTGTAAGAGATTCCTTGAAACAATAAGACCACCCATGCAGCAAGTTGAAATTTATTTTTATTTTTATGTTATTTATATATTTTGTACTTGAGTGCAATTAAGTATAGTATATCCTATGTTATTCTACAACTATTGATGAAGATAACTCCAAAAAATCCATACAAATATAATTATTTTTTTATCTCATATCCGGCTAAACTTTCTATCTTTAAAGCTAAAATATCCTACAAACTAGTGATAAGCAATTCTCCACACGATATCCATGTCACTGTGCTATTGGACATGAATGTTAATGCTATCGATATTTTGGTCACGCGCCCATCACTACCTACTGGCCTACGTCTGCCTATTCGTCTGGAGTTGGAGCAAGTAGAATCTACAGTACTGGAACTATATTAAGAAATTACTTAGATAATTATATTTATATTGATTGAGCTATGATAATTAACCATATATTATAAATTATTTAAAAAAATATTGTATATATTGATAATATTATAAAATAAATATATAAAAATTTGAAGAAATTACGTAGATAATATTCAATTTCATAAAAACAAAAATATCCAATTCACCTTGATAGTATTTGCTTTTGTAATACTAGTGTTTGCTTCTATATATAGACGAACAACTTATATACATATATGTTAAGGCTCATCACATAAATATTTGTCCTGAACGGGGATTGAACCAGTAGCCTCTAACTTGGCAGCCACTAGTTAGTGAAATACACTCATACAGATACATAAACGGAAAATCTACTAATAGTTAATTAGCAAGTAAATCGAACATCAATTATGTACTGACGTACCAACGCTATATGCACCTATAAATAGATAATTAACTATTAAATAAACCCAATTGAAAAGTCCAAATAGTATAAGATCGACATACGCCACGTGACTTTTCAATACGATGTCATTGCTATACATTTTAGAATGAATTGTATGGGTAGACGTGATTCCTAACATAAACGCATATTCGTATACAGTATCCAATAAAAACCTCTTTTAGTGAATTCGTTACTTAGATATACTATTAAAAAACATCACTTCTATTATATTGATGTACTTTACTTTACTGTAAACGTGACGGCGTTGGGCGTTCGATTCCATTCGAGGGAGACATTTTTTTTTTAATTTTAAATTCTTCAAAAAGAGATGCACGGCGTTGAATATCGCCAATGAACGCACTCAAGTGTTGTTGTCACAATTGTGCAAAAAATAGAGTGAAGGGAAAATGGAGTGTCTAAATTTTTTACTCTAAGTTTAGTCTGCCAGTAAATCATTTGAAAAGTTTAGATGTAAGTTTATTTACATTGTATACAACGTGAAGCTATAACATACTCTATTTATCAGCATTCCAATACAGAAGTTTTGGCAATCACCAAGTGTACATAAAACAGTAATGCGTTCGAATCCCACTAGACAAAAACAAGACAAGATAAATAATAAACATAACACAAAACATAAGTAAACATTAAAAACACATATAAATCAGCTAATGTCAACTTGTCATTGTATTCTGATTCTGAACATAATTTAAACAGCCAAGTAATTTAACGCCGCGCCGTAGTTATTCAATTACATTTTTTATGCGATGAATTGAGTGCTAAACGACATTCTGAAGTGAATAATGGTAGCTTGCTCATTTGCTGGAAGCCATAATTCCATAACGGTTGAAAATGATTCGCGGCGGTGGTCTAACGGAGTTTGTTACATTAATACTAGATAATTGGCATATATGCATAAATATGTATATATATTTGTTTATACTATTTATTTATACAAAATCGGCTTCACGCTGTATCGCACACAGCGCAGGGTGGGCAGACTGAACCTGGTGTTATGACACTCCCTTCCCCACTTTCCGCCGAATTCTGGAGGCATTGCATGTTGTGAGGCGGAACTCAACGCCACGCTCTTGCCTTCACACCAGAGCGAAGAAATGGAAATTTAAAAGTTAAATAAATATTTCATTTACTCAATTGTGATCGAACCCACAACCAGTCGCGTTTACAGTCACACTTGGTGTGCCTCTGCGCCACGACTGGCCCCAATATATAATCGTTATTACCCGTTGTTAATCTTTAAACATTACCCGCACTTGGCCTGGTAAGAAGAAAGTGCCTAGTGTTAAGACACTCCGTTCTCCACTTTCGGCTTAGTCCTGAGACATAATATTTTCGTTGGTTGTTTGAATTTATTTAAAGGACTGTATTATTGAGTCACATATATAAACAATTGAAAGCTATATAATATTATGGATATGTGATATTTAAAATTAGAATCCAAATAATTTAAACAATGTTTGCGCATTTAAGCCTGTATCTAGCTTATAATGTACACAGAAATAGGCTAAAGTTATTGCCCGTTTTATACAAATACATTGAATAAACAAAATAATATCTTGAATAAATTAACAGAGACCGTCGTAGCTCAGCAGTATGGCATCTGACTATAAACGCAAAGGTTGTGGGTTCGATTAAGACTCGGAGGATACCTAAAGCTTTGGTAACCACACAAAGCCCGACGTTGAGTTCCACCACTCAGCACTCAATATCGAAAACAGGGCGGTGCTTGGGGCACGGAGTATGTTAACACTAAGTTCACTCTACCTACCCGGCTATATGCCGAATACAGCGTCAAGCTATATAAATATAACTCAACTGATCTTTACTGGTATTGATAATTTTATCATTACATAGAATAAGATTAAATAAGTACAAAATAATTTTTAAAAGCTACAAAACAAATGAAATATCTTACAAAATAATTTACTCCAAATAACATAAGAAATTAAAAGTATCCTTAACAAAAACCTTTTAAAAGCACTGATTAATAAATAATTTATTATTTAAACAACAAAATCCACTAAAAGTAGTTTTATGTAGTATTGTGAAATGTCAGTAAAACAGCTACATCTGCCCTATTACGAAACGGCATTTCACCTGGGCTTGTAACCAATAGGGTTGGCAATTCCTAAAAAAAATCTACTCAGTTTAAAATTAAATTCTTTCCCTATAATCCAAGAACAATAATTTATATTAATATATTTTGTATAGTTTTGTAAAAGTGATTATGAGAAAAATCTACTATGGCGGGTTAGTTGATATGTGAACACAGAAATTTTCATGACAACTACTGAAACTCAACACCAAGCTTAGTCTTGTTGGCGAAGAAACGAAAATAATTCCCGGGTGGAAATGAAGTGGGATCGAATTTCACAGTCCTTCAGAATGTTTACAGTCCGATAATTTACCGCTGCGCCATGGCAGTCTTGTTAAAATAAAAACAAAACAAAATAACTAAACTATAACTCGCCAACCCTAGCACTAACTATTTATGTTACTATAAACACTAAATAGATTGGAATCAGTCGAACGTTAACCTTTAACGATGTTAAAACCAAGTTATGATTTTAACAAGCATCACGACTGGCTGGAACCGGCGCCCAATGGGAAACGGATAGTAATGAACAAATGAGATAAACCCATTAATTTATTATATTTTTTTTGTATTTCTTGGGAAAAGTAAACGCGAAATGTAAAAAAGCAGAAAAATTATAGCTAAAATATTTTTTTTATTTTGTTACAATTTCATTCTTCTCGCCGCCCTGGTACTCTAGCACATCCGTACGACGGCTGTGGGTTCGATACCCACTCGCAGAAATTAAATATAATTATAATTGCTTCGTTCTGGTAACATGGCAAAGCGTAGCGTTGAGTTCCATCATTCACTACACACTCCTCAACAATTCGGAAATGGGGAAGGTAAGTGGCTTTCTGGAAAAGAGAGTGTCTTAACACTAAGAGCTCAGGTTCCCTCTGCTTAGCCTAGATATCCAACGCTATGTTTAGTCTAATCAGATTAGGAACACGAGAACCATGGTCCTGTAACTGATCAATACAAATTGCGTTATCGTTTATTTACACTTCCCTTGCACATGGATAACAACGTTATTCACACATAATAACCTTTTAATAGAGACTTTATCTATACTTTATGAGCTTTATCCATAATGAAATAATATGCTTCATACTTTTTTCCTTATAACTGTTCTATTCTATTCTCCGTTTTCCGCCCGAATTTGAGACATTTGAGAATGTTGAGCGAACTCAAAGAAGGAAATATAACCAACGGAATGGTAACATGAGCGAACCAAAAGCAGCTTTGCCCGCTTAAGTTTATTGTTATATTATAGCCTAATTATATAAAAACCCCGAATAAATTGTAGCTCCTGTGTTTTTCTAAGCAATAAGCTGACAAGTTTCATCTAAATTCGTTCGGTTGCTTTTGCTTGAACATGGTACAAACATTTACCCTCAGAAATTTTCTAATTTATATTAGTAAGATTGTAATATTTAAACACTTTTAATTCAAATAATATACCCGCGGGCAAAATTATTTCAGGAATTTAGATTTTAGAACGTGTTACCTGCCACACACTACTTTTAATTAATTCCATTCAACCACGACGGCGAAGCCACTGCTAAATGCTACTTAAGATAATAAATAAAAATATTAACAATCAACAACATTAAATGAGGCCGTCGTGGCCCAGGGACACAAGAGTGTGACTGTAACGCGACGGTTGTGGATTCGGTCACTCTAGTGTCAAGGCAATGAGCAGCGTTAAGTTCCGCGACTTAACATGCAATGCCTCCGCAAATTCGGCAGAAAACGGGGAGTGTCTTAACAGTAGATTCCCTCTGTCTACCCTGCTGTGTGCGGAATACAGCGGGAAGCTTTATGATTGTTTATTAACAACATTATTTAATATTAAACAATTTGAATTTCTCTTACAATTTTTTGCGATAGGCGGAGAGTTTAGACATAAATCACATTATAAGTTCGATTCCCACTCGGGAAATCGAACTTTTTCACTTCATCGCTTTAGTGAAAAGTGAAAAGTCAAGGCGCGGCGTTGCCACTCAACATGCAATGCCAATCGAAAATTTGGCGGTAAGTGGAGAACGGAGTGTCTTAACACTAGATTATCTCTGTATGCTATATGCTACTTACAGCGTGAAACTGAAAAAAAACATTAACAATAAAACAAGAACGTGTACCAAATCGGGCGTTACAAAATAATTCACACACCGACCTACTTTCATTCATGTTTAACTTGACCTTGGCTCTCTCAACTTGTCTTTAACGGCGGTTATTAATAAGCTTGTTACTTCATTGAGATTAGACTGAGGACAATATGGGTAATAGTGACTTTATTGAAAAATGTATGTTTACACGCACTTGTTTTTATTATTGTCTTATTAAATATATATATATATATATATATATATATATATATATATATATATATATA
>DWAN01002811.1:0-14439 GCA_018230445.1 Heliconius hewitsoni | reverse complement strand
AGTAATCAAATAGCAAGTTATTTTGAAATGTTTTAATCTAAAAGTTATAAATTATTTCGTTTGTTTGTTTACAGATAAAATGGATAATGATAGCTCAAGTTTAACTGTATACAAATATAGACGTAGAAAAGACAATCTCAATGTTTTTATAAATGCTCCATCAGTAGGGCTTTCAGGCGATCAGTCACATAACGTTTTAATTGAAATCGACGAACAAAAACGCCAAAAAACCTACGCTCTGTTACAGGAACCTAGATCAGAGTTCTCCAATAACAAGCTCCGACATGTCTTACTTATTTATACAAATCATATTTGGAATCTCATAAATCTTTCAGCGATTTTAATCGCTTATTTTCTCGAAACATGTTTATACACATTCATTAAGCCCTCAGAAAGGTCTATCTGGATTATTATACTTATATTTTTGTTAAATTGCATATTTACTATGGATGTTTTTGTCATTTTTGGATTAAAATTTTTCGAAAAATGGCGGAAAATATTAAACATAGTAGAACCGGATACAAAACGAGTTGTAATAGATGCTTTATTAGCGATGCCGTACTCGTTTCTTTATTTGATTCATGCTGAAGATCATTCTTCGTTTAGTATATATGCCCTTGCACCAATTATGGCCACTGCACGTGTATACAGAATAATTGAATATTCCTACACTAAGTCGTTCCAAGCTGGTACAAATCAATGGACAACCTTCCTTGCTCAATACCTAATACTGTTTTTATTGTCGGTACATACATGGACTTGTATATGGTACTTATTCGCATATAGGGATTTCAATATTCATCACATACGTTCTTCCTGGGCAATTTCAGCTGTAAATTTACCTACAGAAACAACTTTCGACTGGTATTTTGTGGGTGCATATTGGTCGGTTATGTTTTTTACTACAAATTCACTTGGAGATATTTATCCGGTAACCACAGTTGAAAGAATTACTGCGGCAATAGGTGTGTTATTAGGGTTTCTTCTAACTACTGTTGTATTCGTTGGTTCCTTAACGTCTCTTTTTATAACGATAACCACAAGACGAGCAAATTATGTGCGGCAGTTGAAGAAAATACAAAATCATTTATCTTTAATAAATATGGATAGAAATACAACTAAACGTATCATTAGGTAATTATTAAGTACATTTACACTCACAGTTGTTTTAGGTAACATTGAATAATTATTGTTTTATGCTGCTGTACGTTTTTTTTCTTGATTAAATATATCAAAGTTCATTACAATAATATTAATTGAATAACTATATCACTTTCAGGTATTATGAAGATCTATGGTATCAAAAGTCCGGAGTTTTCAAGCCTAAGTATATGAGGCTACTACCCTTTCCATTACAAATGGAAATAAGTTATGACCTTAACGCAGTACCTCTCTATAGTTCTTTAATATTCAGAAAGCTTCCGGAAGCATTCCTTAGAAGGCTATCAGTGACAATGACTCACCGGTTTTATTTACCTGGTGACATTGTATATAATCATAATCAAAACAAGACTATTATGGTAATAATTTATTTCTGCCTTGCTAAATATTTACACTTCGTTCAATCAATTATTATTTACTCAGAAATGTAAGCATGAAATAATGTAAATATTATGTTTCTTTGTTTTTATTTAAGATATGTATCACAAGCGGCGTCTTGGAATTACTATCTGATGAAGATGATGAAAGTCCAATGATTTCTTTTGCGAAAGGAACCTGCTTTGGAGAAATATCACTTATTTATAATATACCTGGTATGATAGATATATTTTAATATTATGTTGGATTTGATGTCAACATGTATATTTAATAAATATATGTTTACAGCGAGATGTACAGTAAAAGCTGCAACATATGTCGAGTGCCAAGTTTTAAATAAGACGGGTTTTATAAAATTGATGATAACTTACCCGGACTTAATGGATGGAATAAGAAAGGAAGTTCAAGACAGAATTTCTGGAAGTCGTGTCAAAAAAACAAATCAAAGATTTCAAAATCATTTGTCTTTAAACATATATGCTAGTAAAGACAAGAAAAAAAGTAGTATAAAATGCCTTAAAGAAAAATTGCGATATCTACAAGGTGTCAGATATATTTTTAATATATTTAGTATACTTAAGGTTTATTATTTTTTACTTCTAATATTTTAATAGTATAAAGAGTTTTAATAAATCGGGTGTATTTTAGGCTCTGCAGAAACGGAAAATTTAAGCAAAGATAATCAACTTGATGAGACTTACTTAGACCTTTATATATTATCTGAACATATAAAAAAGCCAAGTAACAGTTTTACTTGCTTAAATTCAAAATTTCCCTGGATTTTGGAATCAAATTGTCAATTGGTGAAATTTTGGGAACTATATATGCTTTGCATTGTTTTCTACATTTGTATATTATATCCATACTTTATTGGTTTTAATAGAGAGTTTCCAAGTGGAGCTTTTTTTTACGTTGAGATTGTAATTACAGTTTCTCTAACATTAAATGTTTTGATATCAATTGTAACTGCTGTTAAAACAAAGAAATCTTATCTAAACAATTTTGTGGGTATTTTAAACTATCGAATGAATACTCTTGGCTTTTATTTGGACGTGCTCTCAATTGTTCCATTCGAATATATTGTTACGATTCATACAGACGCTTCGTATTTAGATAATTATAGAAATCATCTATTTTACTTTTGTAAAGGCACAAAACTGTGTCTTGTTTGGAGATTGTCAAACTTTTTCGATGAACTAGAAAGAAAATTATTATCAAATTCCATTATAATCAAGGTTGAGTATTGTTATTTATATATATGTCTACTTATACCATTTACACTTTACAGGAGCTAAATGAAAACTATATGGTTTTAGGTTTTAAAATATTGCGTCTACATAGGATTTATAGGCTATTGGGCTGGGGTTATTTTATATATGGAAGCATGTTTCGTCAATAGATGCACTCAAAATTCGTGGTTCGCGAGAGCTATGACCTGGGAAGATCAAAGAAGCAGTTTGACATCGAATAAGTGTGTACTACATTTATTAATTAATGTTATTCATTTTATTAAATTAGATAATTTTAATTATAGAAAATCATTAAGTAACTTCTAAAGTGTTACTCAAATATCGATATTTAATTATTAAAACAAATTAGAGGCCGTCGTAGCGTAGTGTAACAGCGTCTGCCTATAAGCACGATGTGGGTTCGATCCCCAATTGGAAGAGTGATTATATTTAATTTAATAAATTTCACTAGTTTCATATCATTTCCTTGATATGGTAGACAAATTGTTAACTGTGTTTGTATTTTCACATTTCATATATTGTTATAGGACGAAGTACAGTATACTCGCAGCCATTTATTTTGCAACTACAACGCTGTTGTCGGTTGGATTTGGAGACTTCGCACCGGGAGATCAATTCGATATGGCTTTTGTCGGATTCCTGAGTTTATACGGAGTTTTGCTTATAGGTTACTGCGTTTCTGAATTTTCAGCAGTCGTCACCCATTGGTCACGGTAAATTGATTTTCTACATATATAATACACATATAAAAATTCTACATATATAAAAATCAGAGCTTGATTATTTGTTAATTTAGGCTTACATTTTATACTACTGAAATAAATTTTTATATTAAGTATATGAGATTTAATTTAAATATTTTTAATACTTTTCTAAAGTATTATATATTTTAAAAAAATTGTTAAAATTTGGACATGGGTACTGGACTCATACTCGCGCTTCTTGGCAATCGTGCAAGCGTTTCAACCACAACTATTAAAAATCTTTTATACAAATTTTCACTATACAAAAATTTAAACATTTCAAATCTATCTATCACTTAAAGAAATGATATCATATGAATGTATCTATATATATCCGGGTTATAACTCGGGTTATAGCGTGAAGCTATAGCTTCACGCTATAACCTGGACATAGAAGGATGAGAAAGAGAGGAGAAAAGATAATTTGTTCTCCACTTTCCGCTTAATTTTTGAGACATTGTTAAGCTATAAACAAATTATTGTTATATCATTTTTGCTATTACATTCCAAATTAAAGCTCAATAATATGTGAAGTGAAATAATATATATATTTTTTTTCAATTATTTTAGAACGAAAACAGCTTTCTTAGAAGTGATTATCACAATAGATAGATTTATAAAAGAAAATAATATCCATCCGGCTATAAAATCAAGAATAATGGCTTTTTATGAATTACAATGGCAATATAATTCGGTAAGACTATATTTCTGAACAAATCTTTTTTTTTCATCTTCACGCTGTATCCCGCATATCCCGCAAGATAAGCCTCTGCTTATCCTGGACTACAGTACTAGGACACTCTGTTCCCCACTTTCCACTGAATTTTCGAGGCGTATTGAGTTGTGTAACTCAATGCCGCGCTTTTGACTTGATACTAGAGCAAAGAAAGAATCTAACCCGCAACCATCACAATACTGCCACAAATTTTTGCACCCGCGCCACGAAGGTTTCAAATAGTATTAATATTCGTATATATTGATATAAAAGGTTTCTTAAGAAATAAATATAATATTTAATTACTAATCAAAGGGCGTGGAATTGACTGGAGAAAATTGGCTGGAAAAAACCGTGGTGCCTTCGGAGCTCCGCAAGAAAGTTCTTCACCAGGCCAGATTCAAAACGCTAACTTCAATAAAATTCTTTCAAGTGAAGAACAAAGCTTTTATTCATACGCTAACAGAAAGTACGTATTTATGAATGGCACTGGTGTCTTGAGTAATGTAGTTATTGGGGTGTAAAACATATCTCGTCCGACCTAGTTGTGTCAATAAAACTGGCGTCTGCAAAGCTAATTACTGCCGGTTCCAAAATGGATCAAACGTTACATTTTCATAATCGTGTGCTCGTAAAATTATTTCAGATTTTTATTGGTTTTTTTTTTCACGATTCACGCTGTATCCCGCAAGCAGCAAGGCAGGCATAGGGAGCTTAGTGTTAAGACACTCCGCTGACCTAATTCTGCCACGATTACTGGAGCCTCTTTACTCATACTTTGCCTCGACACCAGAACAAAGAAATTAAAATAAAAATATTAAGTATTTTAGTATTAGGTGTATAATAAAAAGTTATTATTACTATTTCATTTCCTCGAGTGGGAATCGAATCCACAACCTGTCATATTGCCTCTGCGCCACGACTGGCCTTAATTTTAAGTTTATTAAGTTTGAAAGAAAATTTTTATATAAAATTATACTACTTAAACCAATTTCCTTGAAAATTATAACAAAAAAAATCCATTTTTTAAGCTGCACGAGACATAATACTTCCGCCTGGAGAAATTGTTTACTACGGAGCAACAGTCACGCGTGAGCTCTACATCATCGAAAGCGGTCACTGCCTGGTGACCAGCAAGGAGATGAGAGAAACCAAGACCGAGCGAGTCATTGGCCGCGGGAACCATCTGGGTTTATTAGTATTGTTGTACGGCGTGCCGGCTGTCAGTACTGTAATCACTCTAACGCATTGCAAAGTAAGTTGTTTTACAGTGTATTAACATCTGTTGCGGATTATGGGATGTGAACAAATGATCCTTTCTTCGTATGGAAGAGTGAGCTTGCTTTTTCAAGTATTTTTTAAGGTACAGATAAAATACTTCCATTTGTATAGGTTCTAAACTAAAATACAATTTTCAAACGTAATCTTAAAATTTTTACTTTTATGTATCCTGATTTAAATACTGAACTTGTTATGTCAGTCAAGCGTGTGGCTGTAAAAGCGACAGATTGTGAGTTCGATTCCTACTCAAGGAAATTAAATATATAATATTTCATTTTTTTCCTTAACAAAAATTGCGATTATGTAAGTCAATTAGTTTTAAATCATTTTAAGCTGATAAGCATTAATCACTTTGCGTATACTTCTGCCCTCAACCTCTTCCCCGATATGAGAGAACATGAAGGATTATTGACTAAAGAGGAATTAAACCAAATTGAAGTCCTCGCTAAAACTAAAAATACTGATGGTTATTTGAAACATTACAACCGACTCATAGCGAGTCAACGGAAACACATAACAAGTATTCTACAAGACTTCTTCAATAGTAAGTGGGATATATTAATCTGCTTAAATGACCTATGCTTATCCTGTATTTTTCAGCTTCACGCTATATCTCGAACAAAGCAGGGTATACAGAAGGAACCTGGGAACCTAGTGTTAAAATACTCCGTTCCCATTAACACACTTCCGTTTCCAACTTACCGTCAAATTCTGGAGGTATTATATGTTGAGTGGCTCAACGCTGCGCTTTGTTACGTTACCAGAGCGAGATGAATTAGAAATGTTTCTTTTCCTGTGCAACAACAACTTGTGCCCCTGCGTCAGAACTGGCCTCAACTCATGTTAATATAATAATAAATAATAAATTATTAATTTACATAATAATAATCAATTCCAATATAATAATTTTTAGATTCATTCATAAACATTTTAGAGGACTACAGGAAAAAAAATGAAAATTACATAAAATCTTATAAACAATTCAATATTTTTAATACTTTATCGCCGTATTTATTAGTCCCTATTGTTATAAGGCCTAATGGTATTTTTCTAAAAACTTGGGCGATTCTCAGAGTTTGTACTGCTTATATATTGAGTCTCCTTATACCTGTAAGTGGTTTTGAATATTCTTTTTTGTCTCTCTCTTGTGTCTTTGTGTCTCCCGCACACAGCGGGGTAGGCAAAGGGAACCTAGTGTTGAGTGGCGGAACTCAACGCCGCGGCTTGCCTCGACACCAGAATGAAGAAATAAAAATATAAATGTAAGTAAATAAATATTTAATTTCCTCGAGTGGGGATCGAACCCACAACTAGTCGATTTTACACTCACATTTTGTGCCCCTGCGCCACGACTGGCCTAAATATTTGAACGTAACGGGATTTGACCCCGCGCCTCCTTTGAAAGCATTGAAAGCCTCCAAGTGCTCATACCACTAAGCATACGTTCATAGCTTTGACGCTTCCAAAGAGAGGTGTGGGCTTAACATCCCATTAAATTCAATTTTTTATACGGTTTTAAAAAAGTGAAAAATGTTAAAATACTTAAACTTAGTTTATCTAACTCTTCCTTCTTATTCCTAAAGTTTATTCTTGTAAGATGACAATCAATAAGATTAATAGAAAAGTAGGAAGCGGAGTGTCTTAACACTAGGTTCTCTCTGCCTACCCTACTATACGCATGATGTGTGAAGCTGAAAGAGAGTCATACGAGTTGCGGAAGGTATATTAGAAATATTGCAATACCCTAAGATGAATTTATAACCAACACATTCAGCCATAATATTTGTAATTAGAGATCATTATAATATGTACTATGGATAAGATTTATTGATTTTAATATATTTCCTCATTTACCTTTTTCAGATTGTGGTATCAATGGCACCCACTTGCAAACAATTCAATACAGCGATCGTTGTATTAGAATCTATATGCTATGTGGACTTATATGTGATGTTACATGTAGCATTTTATGGCCCCAAAAATCAACTTATTTATCATCCATATTTAACTGCAAAAAACTATCTAACAGTAAGTTAAAATTATATTTAAATTAATTTATTTTATGGTACTGGCCTTTTTGTAACTGGGTGACACAGCTCGGCGTTGGGCGACCTCCACTCCACGCACAATGTCTCGAAAATTGGGCGGAAAGTGGTTAACGACTTCTTGACATCTGGGAAAAGGCGTGGAAGTAATCATTTATACATTTAGATTTTAAAAACTCATGTAGAATGTAGTAGTAATATTTAGATTTTAAAAGTGTTAATGTATAACTTAACAATCTAAAGTGTGTGTCTATGCTATTTCGGAAAATTAAGATTTCATATACTTATAGATCAAATTGGATTTGCGTAGAAACGTCTCCTTGCTGTACCGCATTTTTTGTTTGTCCTATTGCCTGGAGCCGAATTTTTTAATCGCATAGTACGTCACAAACTCGAGTAGCATCCACACTATCTGGATACGTATCACTCCACTACTATGCAGTTTCGTAGGAACTTCGTCCCACGCGCCACACAACTGTGGAATGCCCTACCTGCTGCAGTGTGTCCAGGTCGATACGACCTGGGTACCTTAAAAGCGAGTCTATCTCCACTTTAAAGGCCGGTGATCACTTCAGTTGACCCTTACAATCGTTTGCCTTGTCTTTCTCCATAAAAACACATTTATATTTTTAAATATATGTAGCTCTAAATGTATCTATTTTTCTCTCGTTTAAAAAAATCGGACAAGCTTGGGTCGGGCTCGCCCACCGAGAGTCCTGAACAAAAATTGGTCTCGAGCTTTTTATGTAATTCAAGCTTAGTTGAGTCAGAGCCCGGTTTGATACTAAACTTGACCTAACGGCTTTAATTTCACATTTTTACTCTCTTTACAGGCTTTTATTTTTCTCTTCATAATTTCATAATTCTAGGTCACCCGGAAGTATCCTAGTCATTTTAATTCCGTCCCATAAAGTATATATTTTAGTAGATGGTTTGAATTTCAACTCGATATCTTTAAGCGTTTTTGACATAAAAGCTCTTACAGACAGAAAGACAGACAGAAAAAATGGTCTTGGAAAATGGAAAATAGGTATAGGTTCCTTTGTCCTTAAGAGATACGGAACCCTTAAAGTAAAATCTGTGCGATTTTTAGAGCACCTTGAGAAGTTTTAGTATATTAAAGTTTTTAAATATATTTAGGGTAATTGGCGAGCGAAACGAGCGTAGATGAAGCGTAGGCCTGCCTGCCTAGCTTATTAAACATTTATTTTTCAGAGAACATTTGCAGCAGATATTCTTACATGTTTCCCATGGTATGCAATATGGAAGTTGTTTGTACCAAAACATAATGAAAACCACAGTGAGGAAGATCACGTTGTAAGCTTCCACATGTATCACTGCATTATCAGAATGGCTAACGTTTTGCAAATCTATAAATTGTATTCCGCTTTTTGGGCGGAATCTATTGGCGCATTGAAACGAGTAAGTTTGTTTTTTTATGGCCGTGAAAGACTTTATAGCGTATGTGTGACTGTAAACGAGACGGGTTGTGTGTTCGATTCTCACTCGAGGTATTATATATATCGAGGTCGAGGTCAGGATATAGCGTGAAGCTGAAAAAAAATAATTGTATACTTAAAGTGTGATGAAGATTGGAGAGTAGCTCTTACTGTAATTCAGATCGTTAGCGTTTATATGTAGGTAGGACTTAAATGTCTCCTTCTCAACTCCTAGAAAGTCTTCATTGGTAGAGTACTATTTTGTCCTAGTCAATCAATATTGTATTTATACGATAGGGCGCCCTTGGTCATATGATGTTATACTGGAAGTGACTATTTATAGGTATATGATATCATATGTATTTATAGAAATTGCCAAACTTAATCGAAATAAGACTTATGAGTATGAATATGAGTCATAACTCACATTCATTCATCATATATTAATTGAAGTAACTAAGTACATATCTATAAAAAAAACTATTTAAACTTTATAATTTTTGTACAAAATATGTATTTCACATTTCTATTTTACTTATATAATAGCGTATTTGATCTCACACATTGTCATTATTATCATTAACATCCTGCCCTTAATATTTTATCAGCATTTTATATGTAGCTCTATCAGGTAAGGTAGGTCCTTACCTGATAGAGCTATAAGAGGAATTAGAAAACCGTTAAAAAAATATAACATGAAACAATTAGGTACACGCAGAATTGACTACTAATGAATTATTACAGCATAAAATACACAAAGCACAAAATGCACAAAATAAAAATAGATTTTTAGAAAAAATGATGTTTGATTTACAAATGTTGTCCAACAGAATATTTATATATTAATTATTGCAAAATAATGACATCTAAATCAAATATGAAGTAACAGAACAATACAACCATTACGGGAAAATCATTTAACAATAGATCATTACAAATATCCTGTTCTTTAGTTAACTACTGAGTTGAGACAAACGGTCTAAGAGTTTACGCATGATAGAGCTACAAAAAAATCATTTACAGTCGTATTGACATAGTCGTATCTATTTTATAATTATTTGTTTAATTATTTTAACTGGATCTTCGTTTGAAATGCAATTTCTCTTTGAATAACATTATCTCCTTTCTACCTTATAATCTCTTTCGTGTGTTCGCCACACAACGTGACATTGGTGAAGTGATTAGTGCTCAAACTGAACAGAACTGTTTAATCATTTTCAATAATATTTTAAATTGTTTTTAACTTTAAAATCTTTGGTATTTCATCACAGCCAGGTTTTTTCCCGTTTCATACTATCCACATACATTTAACATTAAATAAATAACATTTAGTGCTGTTAATTATATTATTTTCACATTGAGGACGCAGCACGAGACTTAAATATTTTTTTATTACAGAAATTATTTTTTATATCACCTCACTTGCATACCAGTTCCAAATGTGATTACTATTTCTACAGTATTATTATTAACTATTTTTTTTAAATATGTACGAGCAATTAATAAATATTTTTTTATACTTTTACAAAACAATATTATGTTTTAATTTATTTTCTTTCTATAGGCATACCTAATGAGTGTCGTCCAATTTCTTCTTCTTACTCTTTTCTTCTTGAACCTTTACACTTCGGTATTGATAATAATGTCATGCAGATACATAGTAGCTTACGATAATGATGATTTCCTTGAAAAGATTCGACAATTATCAGTTGATGGACATTATATGGAAACGAAGTTCCATCCTGATGGAAATATGGTCTGCAAACTTGGTATTTCCTTTTTATTTTATCTTTAGTTTAGATGATTTATTTAGTATAAAATCTATCTATAAACATAAAACACTATGATGACAGCGTAGCGCCAACTGGCAATTGGGCGCAGAAAACTAATGATCGATTCCTTGTGGAGAGTACAGTAGCACTAAATTTCTCCAAAATTTCTGTTCAAAGAGAAAGCAATACATTTTACGTTTTATGGTCCCTGTAAAACGAGTCGCGAGTAGATATTGCATATAAATATAAACACTTTTCGAATATTTTATACTTTTACCATTAAAACAACAGGTTCATGGATAGACAGTGGGAAAATTGTCAAAGAATCATATTTAAGCCCATCAAAGGTTTATTTACTTGCGTATTATTGGGCAAGTACGAGCTTTACGGGCGCTGGTTTTGGAGATATCACGGCCCAAGACAGCGCCCACATGATACTTTCAATTTGCATCAACATACATGGAGTTTTGTTTTTTGGGTGGGTGATTTGATTCGTCATAGATTGTTGCCCTATCCTTATTAGGTATCAACCTTTTCTCACAGTCACAAATCACGTAATAATACAAGAGTCTTATTTATCAATGTTTTCTAATCTATATGTTCAAATATTTTTTTTATAAGATCGAAATCCTTAATCTTAAAAATAAAATATCTAAAAATAAATATTGTATCAATAATATGTAGTGATAAAGGCAGTGGTGGATTTATATATTTTCAAAAAATAGATCGTAAAGTTTTTGTCACCTTTGGCTGAACAACTATCATTATCAGTTCCTAGATTAAATAAAACAAATTGCCACTGCACAAGAAATCGTTTTTCGTTGTGACATTTTATGCAATTTCTGTCTTAATTTACTAATAAAGTAAAAGTATGTACAGAGGCCTAATTATTGGTAAGAAGGATTACAAATTGGCTGCTTTATGTAGAATATAAAGTTTATTTGTCCATGGCAAACCAAAAATTTACCGTTCTGCGCAATCCTACTCAATTAGTTGGTGAATCCTCTGTTTTAATCTATTTGATGTATTAACATTCTATTACGTCAGTTTATAAACTTTTACCTAAAAATATTCAACAAATATTTGAAAAATCCATGGCAGTTAGATTATCTTTAAACAATGTATTTATTTACAGCTATGTGTATGCTCGGATAGCATCTTTGAAAGCGATGGCCGATCAAGTAGTTACCATGTTTCAAGAAAATTTAAAACATTTACAGCTTTTTTTGAACAGAGAAAGAGTACCTTATATTTTGAAAAAGAATATTATTGATTATTGGAAGTATCAATGGAAAAGAACTGGTGGTTGGTCGGTAAGATGTTCTGACGACGGGGTAAACCTCGCCATGGTGGGATAATCTAGTATTTAAAATACTCCATTCTCCAATTTTTGTCTGAATTCTATACAAATTAAAATCTATTAATTTTATAAGTAGTGATCTAGCTTCTCTTGTTTTTTTTATTTATTAAGTTATTATTGACAAATAATTATAAAATTATTTTTTTTTATGTAAACGCAAAACGTCAGTTCAATTAAGAAACACAATTTGCTACTCAAAAAAGGTAATGTTTGGTACATTCAACAAAAGTGAACGAAAGCTAAATAGAAATAAAAAAAAATATTATTATCAAAACATTAAACAGTTAATGATTATAAACATTAATTATATAAAGAAGATAAAAAAAATAATAGTCTGTGTTCGAGATAATTTACCAGAACCAGAACATAGTATTGAATTAAGTAGAAGTATTGTTTTGTCCGAAGTGTCCGATATATTTTCGTAAGTATTGTAATTATGTAGAAACTTTCATTATATTGTGTTATCCATTTAAAGCATCAAAAAATTTTGGGTAAACTACATGCCAACTTAAACGAAGACGCCGTCTTGTATATGTACGAAAAAACTTTGCGGGAAATACCGTTATTTGAAGATGTCGAGTACTCATTCTTTAGGGCTTTCGCGAAGAAACTCAAAGAGCGATATTTTCAAAAAGGTTATATGATTCTGAGATCTAACGAGGTCGTCAGCAACATATTCATAATTTACCGCGGTAAAGTATGTATATTTTATTTTAAATTTTTTTTTGGGTCACAATATTGGCATACTCAGCATGCATTTTTAAGGTGGACATTATAACGAATATTAATGAAGTGGAAGCTTGTATGGGACCAGGAGGTATATTCGGAAACATTCACGGTGCGACGCGATACTTGACAATGTCAAATATAATTGCTTCTAGAAACATAGACTTGTTGTACATAAAAGGAGCAGAATTTTATGCACTTTTAAAAGTAAGATATTGGTTGCTTTATCTGGATTTTTTTTCTTAATTCATAAAAGTTTTGATGATTCATTTGGTAAATTTATTATTTAAGTAGATACGATATTAAACAGATAAATAATATGTTTTATATTGTTTTCCTTTAATAATTTGTTGCGTCTTTTCGTCAAGAAACTTTTTTATTACAGAGCTATCCTTCAGTTTTAAGAAAAGTGAAGTATTCAGTTAAGTCAGCAACTAAAGATTACGTGCTACCCACGGTGATGTCAGAAAAGTCCAGTTTAGAAGTAATTTTTTTATAACATGACAATTTTTTTTTAAATCTATTAATTTATTAAATTTAGATTTTTATTTTAGTTAGAGCCTTATCCTCTAACATATGAAGAAGATGAAGATGAAGAGAATGACGAAATTGATCCAAGCATATTCTTAGAGGTAAAAACAATATATAAAAAAATATTTTAAAAAAAAAAAATTTGAAAATAAAAACAAAAGAGAAAAATAGAGATAAAAGTTAAAAAAATAATGAAACAGTCATTTAAAAACACATATTGATAAAACTATAATTATATTAAGTATAACTATAATAATATAAAGTTGGTAGAAGCAAAGCGTTTCACTAAAGTCTAATGAATTACTTTTACTTGGCCTTTATTATTATTAGGCCTCTAATGAATTATTTTTAATATAATTTTACTGTTTTTTATCTGAAATAGCGTTTCATTATTATAGAATCAAAATATTGTTATAGAATAGACAGAGGGAACCCATTTTCCGGCAAATTAAGGTAATTCGTATTGTGTGGCGTAAATCAACCCCACTCTGACCAGAACCAGAGCTAAGAAATGAAAATATTCATTAATTTATTACGTTTTACTTGTATATATAAAATAGAAAGCTTGATTCAGTTCATTTCTAGAGCAGTTTGCGGAGGCGGTATTAGTAGGGTAATTTGAAATGTGGTGAAGTGAGGACAGAAAACATTTTTAGAGGAACGGAGTGTTCTAATATTAGGTTCCCTTTGCCAACCCTGTTGTGTGTGGGATACAGCGTGAAGCTGATTTTTTAAAAGTATTTTTTCCTCTAAATAGAGCCCTGATAAGAGTATTGCCGAATCTCACGGTTCCAGATCTATTACATCTGCGGACAACGCTGATTATATATCTGCTGTTTGGTTAATATTTAAACCACACAGGTTAGTGAAAAAATTACAATGTGTTTTTTTATATATATAATATATTTTTAACTACTAGTCTAAAATATTAAAAACTGTGTATAATCTGTGTTAAACTGTGTATATATGTTTCCGCCGTGTGGTCCCGGCCTAGAATAGAATCATCCTGGTACTGGTGGTGTCGTAAGAGGCGACTAA
>DWAN01002810.1:0-14442 GCA_018230445.1 Heliconius hewitsoni | reverse complement strand
CCATCAGGTGACCCGCACGCTCGTTTGCCGTGTCTTTTCCATAAAAAAAAAATGTGATAGACTTATTTTTCAAATACTATTTTTAAACACATACCATACAATATGTAAAATATAAAAAGAAAATTTAAAAAAATCTGTATTCACTATTTATTCTTTTCTAAAATCGCAACAATAAAGTAAAGTAGTGTTCAAATATTTTTTTGCTGTCCCTACACCAAAATGGTTACATCCGGCGTCAGAATTGTGCGTTCATTTTACTTAACGTAACTTTGTTATTATTACTATAAGACACTAATATGCCGCTAATATTGAGAGAAATTGATAGCGAGATAGTGATTGATTACTATATTTAACTATTTTTGCAGTTCTTAAACATATTTTCTGAACGGGCTGAAGCTCACGCACGAACTTTTCCTTAGTCAATCATAAATTACTCGATAAACATATCCATATTATAGTTAACAGTACTTAATAAGCAGCTATTACACTCTACGAAAGTCCATATGTTTGTTAAAATGTTAATTAGGACTAAATATTTTATGTAAATCGATTTGTTTGTTTATACAAATATAACCTTTATGTGTATTACAGTAAATTATATATTACAATAATATCGTTAGGTAAATTCAATACGTGGGTATATTTGAATCAATAATATCAATTTATAGCAGGTTTTTTTTTGGCTTCATTCTGTGACCTGTAGCAGCGTAGACAAGTAAAAGAGTGTACCTAATGTTGCGTATGAATCGAACATACAACTGCGCTTACAGTCAGATTTACTACGCCACAATAGTCTCTAATTTTACATTTTTCCCTTTTTATAGTGAGATGTTACACAAAGAAAAGATAATCACAAGTCACTTTTTCACATTTTGTCTAAATTACAGTAAAACACATCGTTGTACGTTGACTAACAATTCACGTTTTTATTCACAATACATATACGTAGCAATCGATATTATATAGTAAAAGGTATACAAGGTACTTTTTTTTAGCTCCGTACTCTATCCCGCATATAGCAAGGCAGGCATAAGGTACCTAGTGTTAAGAGTTAAGACACTCCGCTTCCTACGCAACATAATATTTTCGAGATTTTGCAAAGGAACCCAAAGCGAGGCACAAAACTTATAAATTCCCCCGAATTTTATATTGAACTAACAACTGTCACGCTTACAGTCACACACACACACACACTAAACCTTTAGGCCAACATAGTGTCAACTGTATTCTGATATAATAATTGACACTTTTCGTAAAAAAATAAGAGTATTTTTTAATTGCACGACTTGGAGGATGAAATAAAACTTTGCAAATAGTATAAATCCTTATATATATAATATTGTTTATTTCGTTTTTTGCACCAAATTGTTGCACTAGCGCATCCAGCCCATCAAAAATAAAATTTTAAATCTTATCTAATCTAGCTGCCAAAGAAGTAAACAACAAATAATAAATATATATTTATATATTAGATATAATACTTCATTTTTATGCCAACGCTACACAAAAATATTTACGTCCGCTCGTAACTTGCGTTTAAATGTTCTTGATTTATTTAAAAAAAAACACAAAAAGCTAATGAAATTATTGAAATCCTGTTTCCGAAGATTGCCATATTTCACTAGTTTGAATTCACTTTTTATCTTTTCGCTCAGTAGAGTAGGCAGAGAGAAAACTAGTCATAAGACTCTCCGTTTTCTCCACGCGCTGCCTTTTTTTTAAAAACATTGCGTGCTAGGTGGCGGGGCCTGATGGCACATAACTGGGGACCTAATGTTACGACACTAAGTTCTCCATGTACACCTTGCATGGTGAAATTCAACACTGTATTTTATCTACCAAAACGAGGTAATTTAAACATTGTGCCCCGGAGTGGGAATCGATTCCACAACAATCTCTCCTACTGCGACACGATGGCCTTTCTTTTTAGCATATTTCTATTTTATGTGTTTTTAAAAGTTTTAATAACATAAAATATTTAATATAATTGTTATAGAAAATAAAATAATAGATATATAATATCAGACAAACAGACTCTTTAGTTTTATTATATCTTTATATAAAATATGTGGACTATAGAAAATATATAAAAATATATAGACATAACGCTAAAAATTGTTAAATAATAATTAAATTATGCAATATCTTTACATAAATTGTAACCTGTGTTATTCTCATGTAGAAGCCACTTATATTACTGTAAAGTTTCATCTAAATCCGTCCAGTATTTTTTTCTTTAAAATGGAACACGCATCCTTACTCACTAGAAGTAGTATTAGTAGGACGAAATACACTAACAATATAATGTCAGTCTTGTCAGTTTTGTCAGTCATGTCAGTCAAATTTTCTTTTTAATTTCAGCTCGTGGGCGCACCATGCGGTCATCACGGGCAGTACACGTTCTACAAGGCGATCAGACTGACCGGGCCTAAAGAAAAAATTGTGGCGATAGGTGACTTTTTCTTTGTCAGGATATGGCAAGACTCAGAGTTGGTTTCTATAGGTAAGTAGAGATGGTAGTAGCGGAACTCAGCGCTGCGTTAAATAAGATAAGATTATGAGTACTAAACGATGTTAATGAATAAGGTAAATGAGAAATAAACATTATTGCTAAGAATGATCATGTGTTACCCAACAACAAACGTGGGGAACGGAACGTGCCTTAATGGGAACCTACGCTATACCTACTCTACAATGTGCGTGATACACCGTGAAGCTAAAAAAATATTATTTGGTAAAAAATAATGTTATATATTAAATAGCGAGCTTTATCTGCGGTTTCCCTCGCATGGTGAAATGGAAAAATGAAAGTTGTGTATAACATAATATGTATATACATTATTATTGTCGCTTTAACGTGGCAAAATAAAGCCTTTATAACGTCTTCCTTAATAAATTGACTATACAATACATTTTTTTTTATTTAATTCGAACCAGTAGTTCCTGAGATACAATCAAACATTCAAACAAACAAACTCTTCAGCTTTATAATATTAATAAAGAAGTATAGACGACGTTAATCGTGTAAATATAACCCACCGCCTGCGGTCAGACTTACCTCCCTCAGCTTGAATGTGTCATGTGTCATTGAGTCATACACAATCAGTTGTGTCATACATAACGAAACTAATGCCTATTGGCCTACAGGTAACAGTAATCTGTATAAGAATAAGATATTTTTAAGACGTTTGTCTTAGGTAAAATTGTTTGTTACTATGTTACCACTTATTATAATTGTATCGAAATAAAACTTGGCAATTATACGCCGCTTCGGTGACAATACAATATTATGGTATCAACGAGCTGGTGTGATGATGAAGCCAGGACTTGAATATTGGAACAGTTTAGGCTCATACAATTCATACCTCCGAGCGCATTCTGTAGCACTCGTATTATATGGTGTGGGAAAGCATGTTTTAAAAACTAAGTACTTATTATTTTTGTCCACAGGAGAACTACAATTGCTTTGGACAGACAGAGTATCGGATCAAACGCTAGTGTCATTGCGGTTATACTTCCTACCT
The DNA here is from genome assembly GCA_018230445.1 of Heliconius hewitsoni. Taxonomy (NCBI): domain Eukaryota; kingdom Metazoa; phylum Arthropoda; class Insecta; order Lepidoptera; family Nymphalidae; genus Heliconius; species Heliconius hewitsoni. The sequence continues at coordinate 10,918 of DWAN01002810.1, read as the reverse complement.
GAGAACACTCCAGATGGCAGACACATACATGGCGAGGTAAATTAAAATAAATAAATAAATTAGCTTCACGCTATATCCCGCACACAGTAGGGTAGGCAGTGGGAACCTAGTGTTAAGACACTCCGTTCCCCACGTCGTCGTCGTTAGCTTCGTCCGCTTCAACCGCACTATCATTTATATACTAATCTTAATATCTTACTTTCTTGTTTTAATAACATTATCACTTCAAAGACAATATATATACATTATAAACTAAAGTTTCAGCCAATTCTATAAAAATATAGTTGCAATTTTGGTCAAGTGATTCTTTAGATTAACATATTTTTTATTTATGATTGAAATATAACAAACACTATGTTAAGGGAAGCTTTTCAAGATACAATATCGCGGCTACATTCCTTAAATGTATATTATAATATACATTTAAGCGGGTGTATAATATACATTTAAGCATTTTGTATAATTTGGCTATAGCCAAATTATACAAAATGCTTACGAAAATCGTAGCTTATGTATTACCTACGTTACTGTAAAGTTTCATCACAATTCGTTTATTAGTTTTGCGTGAAAGTGTGACAAACATGCAAATCATAAACTTTCATATTAACAATATTAGTAGCATTAATGTTGAAGTCGACGCGTCAGTTGTGGATTCGATTCCGACTCGGGGACATGAATTATTTCAATTTTGTCGCTCTGGTAACAAGACAGCAAGACAATGAGTTGCGGTGTTGAATCAATGCCTCCAAAATTGAATGGAGAGTGGGTAACGGAATGTCTAAACACTAAGTTTTCTCTGTCTATGCTATATGCGAGATAGAGCGTGAAAAAAAAATTATCTTCTTCACAAAATCTTCTTTACAAAAATTTGAAGCCGCTTCTATCATGTAGTCAAACATGCGACTAAAAGACTTTTTATTACATACGTATATTTTTGTAAAAAAGAAACTTTTTTACTTTTATATACCAATTTATTATTAATAGCTTTAAACTGTTGAAATATTTTTTTTTCGTAAACAATTCTAGTATATTGATTCCTATTTCACTTCACTTTTGATTTGCAATAAAATTATTTATTTAGCTTTACGCTGCATCTGACATGTAGCACATAGCAGGATAGGCAGAAGGAAGACCTGTTAAGATTCTCCTTTTCCAGTTTCTTAAGATACTTCCGTCCTTCACTTTTCGCCGTTGATTCGTTACCATAGCAAAGAAATGAAAATATTAAATATTTTATTTCCACGAGTGGGAAACTAACCCATTTCTCGTTTACAATCACTTTGTGTCCCTACACCACGACTGGCGTTTTCAAATTAAAATGGATCTTTAAAAACTAAAAACACGCTATTTTAAATCATGTGCTTCGTTCAGAATGTGCTCTAAGATATAAAATGTATGATCCTAAACTGGGGTGGTTTAGCTTAAAAACCTTTGAAGAGTTCCACTATCCAGATCCTGGCTCCTTCATCACACTAGCTCAATAATACAAATTTTGTTTTGTCTTCCACGTATAGCTTGCTAATTTTATCATGATAGAATTATTACAAGTGGATCAGTTTCTCAATTCAGTTTCTTAGAATTTATAACTTAGTCATAACTCACAAGTCCACCTCACAATAGCGTTTTAAAAAGTATAGATTTAAGTGTGAAAGTGAAAATATATATTTTCTATATGAAAATTACAAATAATAATTATTACTATTTCTACTACAAGTTCTTTGTGACGCAGCAGTACGGGTTGACTGTCAACGCAACGGTTGTAGATTCGATTATCATTAGACAGAATAAGTTATTTTCATTTCCTCGCTTTGGTAACAAGACAAACTGCGGCGTTGAGTTTCGCTGCTCAACACACAATCTCGCTAGGTTCTTTAACCTTACATTAGGTTTCCACCGCCTACTCTGCTATGTGCGGGTTATAACGTTAAAATATAAAAGTAATATTTCTTTTTTATATTTTAACAAAAAACTTAAACGTTTTGAGTAAAAATCATAATAAATTTTAAACACTAAGTAAACTCGTATAGCTCTGTCTCGCTCTAACACTATTCGTCTGTCTCACTCTAATCCCTATTTGGTAACGGCAACTATTTCATGGATGAAATTACTTGTATGTCTAAATATAAAGAGGTAGCGGGTTCGATTTACTTTTTTAATAGTTTTGTCATAATATCGATATTCAAATATGTTTTAGATTCGAATATATATTTGATATTATAAATTTGAAGAGTTTATTTGGTTGAAAGGGCTCATCTCAAGAACTGGTTGAAAAAATCTTTAGGTGTTGTTTACTCTATTTATCGGAGAAGGCTATAGGCTATAATGGCACCCCGTCAATAGTTCTGATGTGTACTTCGTATTTTTCTTGTCATAATAACTCTTAGTCCATTTGTACTTGGGAGTGGTAATAAGGCATGTGTTCATTTTTTACAATTTTACTCAAATTTTGTTTTAATTTGGAAGAATAATAAATAGTAAATAAATATGTATCTTTATATCTTAACTGGAGCCTAGTATAAGACACTCTGTTTTCCCGCTCTCTGCCAAACTTACAAGAAATTGGGTATATGGGAAGCGCGGTGTTTAATTCCGCCACTGAATATAACAATATTGATTCATTTTCTATATATTAATAATACTCCATGGGCAATCGAACCCACAACCGTCGCGTTTACCGTCGAACATTATTTAGAATATAGGAATAAATGTATATTATTAATTTCCTTTGTACCATACATCATAAAATGAAGAATCTAAATAGTATCTTATTACAAGGTAATAAAGTTGAATATTGTATGGGAGGTCGTTTCAGTAATTGTGTTGTACTTTATGGCTTTTGTAGCGTTATGAGGTCTTGATACTTTATTTTTTTACCTTTTTAGCCTCAGTAGTACGTTCGATTCGTGTTTGAATGCTTCATACAAATGTTAGTTGTGTATGTTAATAAAGATCAAAGACTCTTATTTTTTTACTTTAATATTTTTTTTTACAAAATATGATTATAGTAAAAGAAACTGTTTGAATTTTTTATTTAATTCCCGTATTCGTGTATTATGTTTAATATAATGTTTAAATATTACTAATTATAATTATATATATATATATATGTATATATATATATATATATATATATATTATTCACAAAGATGGACTTATATTTTAATAATTAGAGATCTCTTCCAGACAACATATGGAAGTGGATGAGCGACACAAAATGACCCTGCTCAGGATTTGAATCTATTACCATCAGTTGAGTAAAAACTCGAATTAGCTAACTCACAATGTTATAACGTCGGCCTTGATGAACGAATGTAACTGGTAACTTGCCAAATTTATAATTGTCGTTTAATTGATGAGTTCGTCTTATCAACATAACTGTTCAGTGAAAGGATGGCGCTAATTATAAAACTTGATTTACATAGATTTTTTAATATTTTTTATAGTTTAGACACAAACATAGATTTGATGTTATTACAGATTATAGAGGGAAGTGTAGTGAAAACTTTTCGTTTTCTTCTATTTACACACGTTCGTTATAAAATGTATAATTTTTTCATAATATTATCATTTTTTAAAATAAATGTCATTATTGCCAGGGTGCTTTCGCAATATTCTCGTTTTAAGATTATTTGATAAGACGTAATTTTATTATAAATTCACTTTTAACTTAATAACTAATAAAACTTTTAATAATGCGATGCTACGAACGGGGAACGGAGATATGTTATGTTTTTTAAAACCTACTTTTGTCTTAACTTAATATATATTTTTATTTAACTTCACAGATAAATCAATCCTACAGTGATTATAATATAAGTAAATGGTCTTATAATTAATAACATTTTTGCTATATCACTTGATATAATCAAATTACTAAATTGAGATAAGAAATATTGACACATCCAAATTGATTTTATCAAAACTATATGTATAAAAGTATTTGTCCATAACTCTACTCAACTATATTTACTGTTAGTCTTTACATTATAAATCGAATGGTTTGACTAATACATTTTTGGTTTTTTGTGATAAAATAGATAAATAAATATTTATTTATTTATATGTTCCTATTTGAATATACCAATAATTTTGTAACATTTAAAAAATATTAATTTATGCTACAGTATTTTAAACTGTGTCTCAAACAAAGTTGTGTTTCACTAGGAGACAGATTTTGATTTAAGGAAATGGCTTAAATATAATTTGCATGTTTCTTCATACATGTAGTCTATGCGGGCTAACTGAAACACTAATATATATTTTTATATTTCACGCTGTTTTTCACATACCAGGGTAGGAGAGCAGGGTACCTTGACCAGGATATGTTAAGACCACTTATCACTCATATCTCCTTTTTCTGCCCGATTGCCCAAAATATTGCATGTTAAATTGCGAAACTTAATGCTGCATCACATATATTGAGAGCTTTCGTTATTCAGACATCTAGAAATAGAAATATAAATACTATCAGAAAATTAGGTAAATATAAGTATCTCGATGTCAACTTGGAAACAACTTTCCTTTGAAGAAGTATCCAAATAAAAATAATAAATAATAAAATATCAAAACTGTTCAAGCGTGTACACAATACATTCACGATGCGCTCAAACTTACGAACTAAAATATGTAGAGACGACTTGTACATACATAAATTTTATATTATTTTTATATATATAATAAAATTATAACTGATCGTTGTCTGTATATGGAAGATATATGAGAAAATCTTTTACATATACTTAAATGGCGCATATCTTTTATATAATTATATGCCCTTAGCATTTATCAATGTAATAAAACCTAAAACAATGTTTTTTCAATTATTTGTTTGTTTGTCGGTCGATCTATTTGCCTGTTGTGCACGCTAATCTCGGAAACGGCACAACCATTTCAATTATTTAATTATTTAGTATTTTAACAAACTTCCCTTAATATTTAGTGCGAGTTATATTTCATTCTGTTCATAAATAAAAAAAATATGCCAATAAAGTATTTTATACGATAATATTGCTACAAAATAAGTTTTTTATTGAATTGGCTGAAATTTTTTAAAATTAATTCTGATGAAAAAATAAATAATTGTATAGTAAAAATCCTTAAAATTCAAAATATTATAAAATATGTAATTGACATTTTTGTAGTTGATTGAACGTTGTGGATTTAAATTCACTTGTACTTACATACTTAAGTAATTACTTAAATAATTATCTTTATTTAATAAAAAAATGAGATATAACATAATAAACAGACTCGATTCTTGCCTATCTGTAAAAGGAATGGAAATAATAAAAATCTATCACCTTGTTACTTTAATTAACCAATTTTCTACTCATAATAAGGTCTTGAATTGTTTGTTAAAGCTATTTATATAATCATTATTGCTTATTTACGACAATCACTGGTGTACGTTAAATAAAACAGCTATTCCAATATAAAAGGCTAATACTATTTTTTTTAACAATTTACAAATACATGTGTTTTTTTTTCAATAAAACCGTCACTTCTCTTGGCTTAATATAAAATTTTAAAATTCTAGAATAATTATTTCGAGAATGTGTATGCCTTGACATAACGTGTCATGTCACAGTCTTTATCATTGAGATTATGCAATCCCATAGTTTATTGATAATTGTTTTTGATCTTACTATACTTGACTATAGTTGTATGCGTAACTGAAGCAAAACTAATGTGTAAGCTAAATCTGTATAAAAAAAATACTGTTAGAAGCCTTTTAGTACGAAAAAAAATACTGAGAGTATTCTCCATTTTCTGTTCTTAAATACTTGGCATGTTGGCTTAAGGAATTCAAATCTGTGCTATGTCTAGAATCTAGACAAAACAAAAGTAATTCAATAATTTAAATGAGAACATCTTCTGAAATGTCTACACAGTCAGATAATTCCCAAAATCTTATATATTATTCTATACAGCCATATATATTTTTTACAAAAAAATTAAATATAGTTATAGTTATAATCATTCATATTCAAACAAAATTTAAGATTTCAAAAATTTACTATAGAAACCGAATTGTCCTTATTGACAAGTTGTACGTCTATGTGTGCATGTGTATCTTATCGCGGGTTCGCTTTGTGTAAATAACTGATAAGGAATGAGTTGGTACTATCATGATCACCGGTGATTGTATTATTACGAATAATATTAAAATATGAATCGAAGACCTGTTTAGAAATTGTTAACTTGACGGGAAAGTTTCAAATCGTACTAGTATTAATTTATTAACCCTGAATTTCACTTTTTACTCTAATATTATAAAGCAGAAGAGTTTGTTTGGTTGAACGCCCTAATCTCAGGATATACTGGTTCGAATTGAAAAGATATTTTTGTGGTGGACAGTTCATTTATCGAAGCTGGCCAATAACTAAATTATATGACATTATTTGTTATGGGGGTAAAAGTTAGTTTTCATATATAACAAAAAGAAAAAAGAATAAAATTAAAGTAATAACTTACTTTATTCTGACTTTTTGAAAATTAAAACTATGTAAAAATATTGCTACCAATGCTATTGTCGTGTCGTGCGTGTGTTACCTTAATAGTGTGGGTTCAAATATCAAAGCCTGATCAAACGATTACATATTATTAAATAATTATTTATGTAATTCTAATGATGATGGCGTGACATGCAAAAATTTTGTGATAATTCAGAAAATTAATGTATCGAATATTATGTTAATAGAAAATAATATGAAATACTAATATTTGCTGCCTATTTTTATTATAAAGGTATTTCTTATACATTTTATTTTTCTTTGTAATTACCATATGTGACGTAATTGCGGTATATTTAGCATTATAAGCAATCGATCATCATGGTTTCAATAAACTAGATTCTGTCTATCTATCTGTACTATCTACATACCAGTATTATGAAACTGGTAAGTTTATTTGGTTGAACGTGCTAAATTCAGGAACTACTGATTTGACGTTTTTTTTGGATTGGATAGGCCGCTTACCGAGGAAGGTGTGAAGCCAAACCAAACCAAATGGGTGAAGCTGCAATTAAAAAAATATATAAATAAATTATTTATTAATTATATATTTTTTTATTTATAAATAATGTGGTAGAAAAGAAAAGAAAAAAAGAAAACTAAAGAGTTTTGTATGGAATTGTCCAGAAAGTAATAATAACAATATTTTGTCGAGTCGAACGATGTGAATACCTTTTTTTATGTCCGAAGAGATAAGATGGTGGGGCAATCCTCCAAGTGCTTGTATATTTATCTTTATTTTAATTAAATTATATGATTTGATTGAAATATAGTATTATAACTATACCGTTACTTTCATAAACGAAATAACAACATTAAACGCTAATATAAAATGTGATTTTAAATATGTGGCTGCATTTGTATCTGCAAAAAGGCCAACGTCTAGCAGTAGGAAAGCGTATGACTGTATACGTGATGGTTGAATGTTTGGTTCCAGAAAATGATTATATTTAAACTGTTTTTGGAAAAGTTCAACACGCAGTGTCTCTAAAATTTTGCAGTGCGTGCGTAACGCAATGTCTTAACAGTATATTCTCTCTGTCAACCTCGCTATGCAGGAACAAGCGGTAAACTGTTTTTCTTTTTAATTATGTATATTTGTAGTTTTTGAAGTAAATACAAATAAACTTATATACTTTCTTGTTTTTGCTCTTTTAACTACATGAAAATTTTCAAGAACCTGAACATACGTCAATTCTAGGTCATTTGTAAAATTTTACATATTATATTACTTATAATATATATATTAGCTCTTAAAAAAATGTATGGATTTATTTTTGAAAAAGTACTGTTGTAACATATAATAATACAAACGCGTTAAATATTTACCGATAACTATACGAGGTCATACGACATAATTACACGAACGTATTATATTACGAGAACGAGTGAAATTTTCAACTTAAATTATAGAAATCAAGTCTGTTATAAATTGGATTATGTATAAAATTGATATTTATATGTATGTAGCCTAGTAGTAGGAATTGAACTAACTACCTTCGCGTACAGACACATGGTTTTTAGTTGTCTCAATATTGCGTCACAATTTGATAATATAACATTTTCTGTCTTAAGTAACATAGAATCGTAAAAGCGAGATGCATATACAATACGGTGCTTGTTCTAATGGTTTAACCTGTTTATTCGATTTGTATGAATCATATAAATCATTGAAATTAAACTTTTGATTGAAATTAAACATATGGTTTGTATTTTTTATAAATTTATATTTATTGAGGTAAGAACATAAAAATGTCCATAGAGCATTTAAATCATATCAATTTAAAATCTTAATTTAATACCCAGTTATTACTTATCTTTACTTCTATATAAAAATTATAAAGCTGCTGAGTTTGTTTGGTTGAATGCTCTAATCGAAGGAACTAAAAATACTTTCGTGTTAGCCTATTTATGGGAAAAGGTTAATGAAAAGATTTCAGTCTTACCCACCGTACTTGTGAGTGACTTCGGGCATTTAAAATATGGCATGTGTCACACACAACCATTAATACACAATAAATCGATGTATAAATGATAAAGGTTAGTCTTTATTATTCATTCAAATTAACTACTCTTCATAAAAACTAAATAGTATAAAAATCATTTCATAATTTTATATTAGACAATCATTTAATAATTTTTAAAGAAAAATAAAATACACAAACTCGTCCAAACACAGTCGCACACACCAACACTGACACACCAACACACACAAAAAATAATTTATTAAAAAACTAAATTAAAAAAAAAAAACAAAAAGCAACGTTCTACTCTAAAGCATCTCAATTCACCAATTATTTGACAGCGCACGGATGCCAATATACATATTACATACACTTCTATACAGAGACGTAATGAAAAATTTAATTTTTTTTCCTTACTTTGAGTAAAAAAAGTGAGAAAAACTAATGTCAAGACACTCCTTTCTTTTTTATTTCCTTTTTTAGAGTATTTTTTAAGTTTCGCGCTGTATCCTACATATAGTAGCGTAGATAGAGAGAACCTAGTGCTAAGATACTCCATTCCCGACTCACTGTTAAAATTTTTGAGACATTGATCGTTGAGTGGCAGAATTCAAAGCCGTCCTTTCTTTCTTTCTTTCTTTCTTCGCCGCCGCCTTTCTTTCTTCTTGTTACCAGAGCGATATAAGGCGTTTACAATCAGGCGCCACGACGTAGAGAGGAAATGAAAATATAAATACTATACTTTGTCATTTTGCCACAAAAACATAAAAAACATAGTGTTCTGACACTAAGTTCTTTCTATTTTTTCCTTCGAGACATTTCGACTCAATTCTTAAAAATAAAATATTCGATTATACATACAATTTTCCACAATCGGTTTAAAAACGGCAACTTCATGTCCATACATACATTACTTATTAACAAACGTATATGGTATATCGATTTTGCTACAAGAGTATTATAGAATGCTTTCAGAGTATACGATTTATCGTATCGTGTAAAAATATCGTGAAATATTATCTAAGAATCTATAATAATGTTTTAAGAAGAAAGTTTGTTTGGTTGATCGCGCTATTCTCATGAGCTATATGAATTTAAAAAGAATATTTTTGTGTTGAATAGTCTATTTATGAAGGAATTGTGCCGTGCGTGAGAACGGAGTGTTGTCCTATCTAACATTAAGTTCCCTCTGATTACTCTGCTTTTGTGGGATATAGCGTGAAGCTAACAAAATAAAATGAAACAAAATCTTTTAATAAGTATAAAACTAAGTGAAAGTAACAAAAAACCGTTATTCTGTTACAAGTTTAACTGACAGTTAGTATGAAAGGTCGTTGCATAATATCTTTAGTAACATTATAAACTCTGAAGAGTTAGTTTGGTTGAACGCTCTAATCTCAGAAACAACTGGTTCAAATTGAAAAAATAATAATAATATTGTATAGCCCATTTATCGGGAAAGGCTATATATAATCTATGTATTTATACCCACTGTACCTGCAATTAGATTTACCTCCCTCACTGAGAATGTGGCATATGTTATATACAACGAGTAATATTTCCATTACGGAGTGTCTTAACACAACTTACTAGGTTCCAAGTTCTCCTATTAAGAGTACAGTACCCCCCGATTGGATATCGAACCTACAACCATCGCATGAGTAACGACCTCTTCCATACATATATTTACATAAAAAAAATACAAATTAAACACTAACGTACACAGAATTTTAATAGTTTAAGTATCGCGGCCAAGGCCACTATGCGATCGTTCTCTTAGAAAAATATTGTATGAAAATGAAATGAATTGAAGTGATACTTTATATTAGTAGATATTTTTAGACGTAGTTAAAAAAACCCACCGTTCTCCTTTTTTTTTGACTTGTTAGTAAGTGTAGCAGGGTGATCAGAACGAATATACTTTTTTTAAAGTAAAACAATATTATTATGTCGCAGTGGCACAGAATCTGACTGTAAATGCGAAGGTTCTGGGTTCGCTTCCAACTCGGGGAAATTAATATTTCATATTTTAATTTCCTCGTTCGATAATGAGTCAAACTGCGGCATTACCACAAAAATTAGGGAAATTGTATCTTAATGGGGAACGGAGTGTCCCAACACCAGGATGTTCACTCTACCTTCACCGCCCTGGACACAGCGTGGAGGTATAACAATAATAATAATTTCCTCGCTCTCGTTCCGCCACTTAACACGCATTATATCGAATTTAGGCGGAATGTGAAGAGTGGAGTGACTTTCCATAAGTTTCTCCTTTCTACACTCTGCTATAAGTTGAAAAATAAAATCAGCTATTGATTTTTCCAATAGTTCCTAAGACGTTCGACCAAACAAACTACAGCTTCAGTATAATATTAGTCTATATTTAAAAATTTGAGGCCAGTCGTGGCGCAGGGGCACAAAGTGTGACTGTAAAACCGACTG
>DWAN01002809.1:0-14443 GCA_018230445.1 Heliconius hewitsoni | reverse complement strand
CTCTCGAGGTGCACGTGGCGGATGGAACGTTGCAGCCCTCGTAAGGGCTGGCAGGTGTCGCTGCGAGCAAGCCTTCCATCTTGGACCCCCACATTGTGCTACTATGTGTATAACCTAGAGGTTGTGGCGCAGTGGGATATCGGCTGACTGGAAACGCGACGATTGTGAGATCGAAGCTCACTCGGGGGAATTAATATAATCATTCAAATTATTTTCAATTTTGAAGTCTGCTTAAAAATTGACGGAAAATGAGGGATGGACATTCTTAATACTAGGTTCGCTCTGCCTACCCTGCTACGCAGTATAAAGTGTTAAACTTACATAAAGATAAAATAATTAACAAACTTTTAATCTACGATCACTTTACACGAAGCGAACCACGTATATATAATACGTTAATCGTTTCGATGTATACCTAAATGTAACAATAAAAATATTTTTTTCTTTCGGACAAGTAGTTAATAAAATAAGTTTAGTTTTATTATATATAAATATAGATTCGACCCGAGATGTATTTCACAATAGGCTAGTTAGTGGCGTGGTGTGCCGCTCTATGAATCGACTCGATAGTTAAAAAAAATATTTAAATTAGCTTCACACTGTATCCCGCACACAGCAGGATAAGCAGAAGTAACCTAGTGTTGAGACACTTCGTTCACCATTTTAAAAGATTTGATTAATTTCAACTGAAACTTTCATGAACTTTGGAAATAAAGCTAAATTAGTATTTCTGTTTCTTAATTATCCATAATATAGAATGAAGTATATTGTTCGTTTTGTTAACAGTTAAACTACATTACTGACATTAGCAACTTCACGCGTTATCACGCATAGCAGTGTAGACAGAGGGTTTTTCGACTTTCCACTGAATTTTCGCATTGCGTGTTCAGTGACGAAACTCAACGCTGCGCTTTTGCCTCAGTACCAGAGGTAAGAAATACATTTAAGAAATTACAATTAAGAAAATAGAAAAAAAAATCAGCTTCACGCTGTATTCCCCACACAGCAGGGTAGGCTGAGGGAACCTAGGGTTAAGCCACTTTTTTCCCCACTTTCCGCCGAATTCTGGAGGCATTGCGTGTTGAGTGGCGGAACTCAACGCCGCGCTTCGGCTTGACACCAGAGCGCAGAAACGTAAATATAAATTCAAATAAACTTTTCATCGAGTAGGGATCAAACCCACAACCAGTCGCTTTTACAGTCACACTTTGCGTCCCTGGGTCACGACTGGCTCTGGATTGTTTAATAAAAAGAAAATAATAATGAAAGTCTACTAGTCTTCGCCCGCAAATTTATTTACTTGGACGTACATTGGAAAACTTTGCTGTTAATGATATTAATATTTTTAATATACTCAATTATTGCCTAGAATGGGTCTCAAACATAATTAGGTAATATTTTGTACCGGCACTTATTTGTGAAAAAAAGATACTTAATTTTTTTATAGCAGGGGAGGCAAAGGGAACCTAGGCCTACCCTGTTAAGTAACCCAGTGTTAAGGTACTCTTTCCCAATTCACAATCTTCTGTTCACTATTGGCCTTAAGACACTTAAATGAAACAAATCAAATGAAATTGACTAAGAGTTGTGAATAACAAATGACTCTTAACTTCATGAAGCCTGCAGGTTTAGCTCCAAAAATATATTATCTGTACTGTATTACTGTACTGTACTGTATCTGCCCGTACAGTACAGTACAGGTACGTCGCGTCGGTAGTCCGCGTACTATAGGTACTGTAGCTGTAACGAGTACTTTGTATTGTAACTCTGTTCCAGTTCTCGGCCTCCGGAACAAATATTGGTAACACATCGTATGTTACGCAAATAGACGGGTGGAGGTCCCCTCTCCTCCCCCTCCTCCCTCAGGGAGCGGAGATCGATCAGTCCAAATAACTTTGCGAGCTCATTCGGAAGTTTTGATGGAAAGTTTAGTTTTTGGTTTTAAAGTTCCATATAGCAAGTACATGGTCCATAAGGCAATGAATATAAGGAAAATGGCAAACAATTATGTCAGTGAGTATTACCATAAATGAATGTACTGTTGCAAAAAAAAACGAAAATATAAAAAATCTCTTATTTAAGACATAAGCCATAAATTATGATTTTATTATAATTTAAATATTTTCTAAAATTATAAATTAGGTATAAAAATAGAGACTCCTTTATAGAAATAAACCAAGACAAATTAAAGCAGCTTCACGCTTGTAAACCTAAGGTTAGATACTCCGTTTGCCATTTTTCGCCCAATTTTTAAAACATTATTTATTGGAGCCTGGGAGCCTGCACTTCGAATAACGAAGAATTAAGGTTTTATATTTTATATAAAATATAAATTGTAATAAATTGTTTCAATAATCCGCTTTTTTCCAGTATTGTGGAAGGAAGTAAACAACCCCTCTCGTTAATTTATTCAATAATCTGTTAAGCAAAATATTGTAATGACAACACGAGTGTTGCTGAAATTAATATGTTGTATCTAATGAAGCTGTTCATTAGAATTTCATTAATTATCATTTGAAAATTGAAACTCAGTTTTAATATACTTGTGTAATTTATATTTCCAGGTTTTCAGTCCATATAATTTTAATATTAGTATTTTCTTGTAGTTGTTGTCGTGGTATATGGAACGTAGCTGTGTCTACTCTCTGTCTAATTTTCCGGATCTTATGTGTTGAGTAGCGCAACTTAACGCCTCGTTTTGGTTGCTAAAATGGAAAAATAGAAATACTCTAAATATTACCGCCCACGAGTTAGCAGTCAGGCGTTGGTCGTCATTTTAAAATAATACTTAAATATCTGTATTTTAAAATGTATAAAATAAGTCATCTAGTTAACATTTCATCTCGAATAATTTGTAATTGATATATGTATATTTATGACGGTTTTGTATCAACCTGTATAATGTAGCTAAGAGATATTGACACGACTTTAAAAATTAAGAACTATTTATATGTATACTAGAATTACAGGAAGTTTGTTTGTTTGAACGCGCTAATATCAGAAACTACTGGTTTAAATAGAATATATTTTTTTATATAAGATACTCCATTTGAGGATGTATTTAAGCTATAAGATATAACTAACCTACACTCCCTGTGAAAAAATTTTTTATTTCCATATGACCGCGAACAGCTGCAGGTAAACGTAACTCATGAAATAATTGTATAAGTTTACGATTTTTATACACAACCAGAGCAAGTTCTATATTAAGTGAGGTATCTCTATCCGTGAGTGACTTTTTTCTCATAATATGGTAGTCATTTAATAAAATTGATAAAACAAACGCTTAAATACCGTCAAATATATTATTTTATCGCGCCATTACCGTTAATATCCTACCATCATAAGAGCGAGAGGAACAACGTGGAAACTTCCTTATAAAATGTAGACTGGTAGGATAGGACCTATCATTTCGTGTGCGAGAACGAGAACTATGAAATGTTAAATTTTACTCGAAATCCGTTTTTGTCCGATATACTTGAATTGTTTGAAATTGTAATTGTAATTAAATTGTTTGTTGATACAGAGTGAAAGCACTAATGACAGTAGTAGTGGTCACTCAATCATCTAAATTCCTGTGTATTTTTGTCCGTGCATTATCTGTCAGTCACTGTGTCGGTATATTTACACATTAAAGACAGTCGTGGCGCAGTGGCACAAGATTGCGACTCTACGGGATTCTGCGTGAAGCTAAAATAATATTCTTTTTCATAAGTTTCACGCTGCATCCCGCTTTAGTAGCGTAGGCTCAGTTACTCAGAGTGAGCTTAGTGATTCAGATACTCCATTCTTTAATTTGCGCCGAATTCTGGAGACACTGCGTGTGGCGGAATTCAACTCCGAGCTTCGCCTACGATAGCAGAGAGAAGATATTGACATGTTTAATATTGCATTTCCTCAAGTGGGAATCAAACGCGCAACCTGTCGTGTTTACAACCACATTCTTGTGCCCTGCACCACAACTGGTCTTTATGGTAATTAAATTAAAGGCATTCCCGCTTAGAGGACTAGTTTCAAAGAGCAATCGTTTTATATAGGTCCAAACATTCATACGAACTAATTTGTAAATGTTGAAATTTCACATTTTTATGTAGGAAATATTTTTTCTTTATGTTAAACCTCTTTTTAAATTAAAGATACTGTTAAATTTAAATATAACAAAAAAGAATATTGAAGTAGTATATTCTGTGATTACAAATTTTAATTTCACCAGAATTAATTAGACGGACGCTGCAAATAAAGGGTCTAAAGAGATGGAATAGCTATATCATATACTTAGAATGACTTAAAATGATTTTCTTTAAATAATCATTTTTGGCCAAAAAATAAAACCGATTGGACCTCGATGACGCCCAATCGTTAAATGCTGATCTTACATGAAATGGTTGTGAGATCGACACCTGCTCCGAGGAGAAAACAAATTTAAAATATAATTATCTTCTCCACTCTGATTAGACTCACCTTTGATTTCGACTACTATTGATGGAATCCAACAGACCGACCTCTCTGCACTGACGGATACTGTAAAAAAATTTTAGAAGCTTTTCATATATTTAATTTAATCAAACGTCAAGTTTTAATCGAAAATTGCTCTCATGAGAGATATGACACAAAAATAATGGCAGAAATTTCGGTTTTCATGGTGGAATATATTTAAAAAAGTTATTCAATTAATGTTATTAACATGTAATTCAATACAATGTACAAGCTAAAAAAAACGTTTTATTATAATAGCATGCATGGTATCTTATAAATGTAACACAACATAGTAAACCTCGTCACTAACTCCCGAGCAATACTCGCGAGCGACCAAACACTGCAGTGAAACGTAAATTAACTTCACAGAGCTACAAGCTACAACTACAGAACTATTCTAAGCTCACGGTAAACCTCGTGAAGTTTGATGAAGTTGAAATTGCAACTACAAATACTTCATTAATATTTTATGTTTTGATATCCTCGCTCTAAAAACGAAGTAAACGCAGTGTTGAGTTCCGCCACTCAACACGCAATGCCTCCAACATTCCGCGGATAATGGAGAACGAAAATGTTTTAATGGGAATGGAGTGTCTAACACTAAGTTACAACAGGTCAGGTATACAGCGTGAGGTTAAAAAAATCGTTATTGGTCATTTTTGATTACAAGAAAATATTAAACTAAATGAATCTTTTCTAAAGGAGATAATAATAGTTTAGGGGAACAGAAAATTCTCATCATAAATTGCAAATGATGAAGAAATAAAGTATAGATATTTGTTTTTGTTCAAGTTAAGCTCTCTGCCATCAATCTTACAGTTTTGGCACGCGCGGAGATAACAAGGCACATCACTACAGACTTTTTACTTTCACAAATTAATATTAATATCGCACATTAGACGATTGAGGACATCGCGACGTGGGCAGCGGCATAGTTTCTGATTTTATAGTCAGAAACTTATCGTACGACAAACCGGTTATGTGTTCAACTCGGGGCAATTTTCTTGCATGATTCTTTTTTTGCGGCGTTAAGTTGCGCCACTCAACAAGTAATTTCAAATCTTTAAAATAGGGCAAAACATGGGGATTTGAGTGTTTTAACACTAGATTGGAGTGTTTTAATGACAAACACAACGTGAATACGAAAAACATAAAACAGACATTTTTAATATTCTGCCGTCAATGTTTAATTATTTAGGCATGTGCATATAACAACTAAGCTTTAAACAAACTTATTACTTTGCTGTAAAAACTTTATATCGTACATAATCTAATGTACATATTAAGTATAAATAAGACAATTAATTTTGTTTTCACAACAATTTGTTTGTTAAGGATCACACTTTGGTATAATTATTTTTGGGAGCAATTCCCATCTCTAAATATTTTCCCGGATTATGTGTGAGTTAAGATAATGGCCACCTCGAACCCTGTTGATTGTTAATAGTAACTTATTAACACTGAGTCAATGTACTACTTTTGATAGAGCATCGTCTACATCGTTGTATATGTGTCGTCGTCGTTTTATTTTAAATATCAGTGAAGTTTCATCGGCAAACAGTACTATGACCTTTGCGGGACCCTCATACTCACCAAGAGGTTTCTTGCCATTCACATCAACTCTCTGAACCTTGTTAGCTACATAAGAGATCAGAAGATTAAGTGCATGTCCTCTTTTGTCGTATTGGTGTAGCTTCATGACCAATGTTGAGTGCAAAACGCAATCAAATGCCTTAGGCAGAGACCGCCATGTCGCCGTGGGACCTCGTTCAACCTGGTAAACACGATGGTTCTGAATTCGGTTCCCAATCACTGAACGCGGTTTTGCGGGATAAGCCATTCAATACGCAATGTCTCGAAATATCGTCAGGGTATTTTAAAATCAGGTTCCCGTGCAATATAAAAAAAATGCTGTGCGAAAAAAGCATGAAAGTACTCTTTATTTGGATGTACCTTGATGAGAGGCTTGACTTTTTGGTCAGAATGCTTGGATAGTTACAATCTCGCTAGATTATTTTTTTTATATGTCTACAAACATTTTAAGCACTATTTTTAACGTTTTTATAGTATTATTCCACGCTTAGGAAAGAAAAATACTTATTTAGAAAACGTATAAAAATTTGAACGCAGCGGGACTCGAACCCGCGCCTCCCGGAAGCCGGCCTCGAGGCGCGGGCTCGCCAGGAGGCGCGGTCTCGAGTTCATACGTTTTCTAAATAAGTATTTTAAACCTTATTTAATAATTTGAAGCTCTATTCACGCGTCGGTTCCGGAAGTTTGCTGTAAACATCTCATTAAAACATAATTGCATTTCTTAATTGTTTTGATTTCTTACAAAGCAGCCATTCTGTCGTCTCTCGCTTGCGGCCGTCATTGGTGAGTGGGGAGTGGGTTTGTTTACTCGATGGTTCCGTAACCATCGCTCCTTGGTCTTCATTGGAATAATTGAGAAAAACTCTAGTTTTTAATTCTTAACAATTTTTAAGTATTATTACAGACTAAGGATAGAAAAGAATATTTTTACAACGTAAAATGTAACAGTAGGTCATGGAAACCGTCCAGTGACTCTTGGTTTTTCTCACTAGTATAATTTGCGGTAAACACGTGAACATGATTCGTAAGCATTCGTATTACTACACAGCATATAAGATATGACAGAAATGAAGAACTATAACAATTACTAATGTGTTATATTTAAAGATGTTTTCAGTAAAACTCTTAAAAGGCCACGTCACGGTCACGGAAATGGAAGAAAGGATGTAATTTACTTAAACGATGTTAAAGCTTTTTAACATACTTTAAAAATATAATAGTGGAAAAGAAATATTCAGTATTTCCATTTTCTTCGCTCTGCTAACGAGGCACAGCGCGGAATTAAATTTCGCCAATCAACGCGCAATGCCTTTAACATTCGGCGTAAAATGAGCAAGGGTATGTCTTAACACAAGGTTTCCTCTGCCTACCCTGTTGTGAGTGGGGTACAGTATGACGCCATAAAAAGAAAGTATTTAAATAATTGAAAATGATTAAGACATAATTAATTTAAGTAAGTATTTTTTGTTAACCCATATAATAAATGCTTAATTAAAAAGTATAAAAAAACGACGGACCAAACGCAAATATATAATAAATTACCAGATTCCAAGTCGACATTGACCCTGTCGAGTCACATGACGTCAGTCGTTGAGAGTTACCACTCCTGTGGACGTCAATTTGGACGTAATTTGTTGTTGTCCAGATATTGAGTGAGACGCCCGGATGACGAGAAATTGGAGAACAGTCACGTATATTTTGTTCAACTGACTGCATATTGAGGCCATCGTGACAGCGGATAGACTATTAACGTGACGATTGTGGGTTCGATCCCCACTGATCGAAGCAATTCATTATTTTCATTTTCTCGTTGTAATAAAATAAAGCACGGCGTTGAGTTCCACCAATATGCAATGACTCAAATTCCCAATATAACAATTCCCAATATATGCAAATGGGTCCAATGATGTGTAGTTTTCTATTATTAATTCCTTCATGGACGGACACGGACACTTCATGGTCCGTACCTTTTACACACATATACCTTTGGGGTGTTTACTTGAGTTCGTGCCTTTGTCTGCTCTTAATGAATATTTGTGAAGAATAACGTTTTATTATTTACTTTCTGAGGCCAGATGTATTGTAGGGGCACATACGTGCTGCTGTAATACTACAGGTGGTTAGGTTCCGTTTCCACTCGAGAAAATCAAATATTTGATATTTTCATTTTCTCGGTTCATTTTATGGTAACGAGCAAAACGCGGCGTTGATTTTCGGCATTCAATAAACAACTCCTTCAAAATTTGTCGGAAAGTTAAGAGTGCAAGTATCAAAAGTATCTTAACACCTAACAACCTACTCTACTGTGTGCCGGATACAGCGTGGAACTAAAAAAATATCTCTTTGTTGTGCTGGCGGGGTTGATGGATTTTTAGTATAAAAATTCTGCATATTAAATACGATAGTAATTAAATTTATTACCATTTTTTATTTGTTATTTTGATTTTTTTCCAAAACAAAAGGATTAAAAGTATTCTCCCTACATATGCAGCATCCATCTGACTGTAAACAAATAAAACCTCATGAAGACGAATCGGTTTGACGCATCATTTATCAAAATGGGCTAACAAAGGCGACGTTAGTACCGAAAATATGTTTCTATTTTGACAGTCGCAATATTATAAAAAAAATCTAATAAATACCTAATTTTCAGCTACACGCATATAAACTCACACCTCGTATTAAACATAGAATCCACAATTGTCGCATTTACAGTCATACGTCGTGCCACTGCGCCACGATGGCCTCTTGTTGATCCTAAACAGCTACAAAATCTATAATTGAGCTTAACCGTCAACACTATAGGGAACGTTCTCGCACGAACTCATTTCTTAGCATTATGGCTATTGCAAAACTTGAAATTGGTTTTGAGATTACAAAGGAAGGAGAATGTCGAGCCTACTCCTATAATATAACTTCTTACAACTCATAGCTTACAGTCGTCAATCACGATATTGTTGTATAATCTAATTTTTCAATCTGTATATTTTTTGCTTCCCACTTTAGCCCTAGCAGGGCGTAAGGTGTGAGGACGGGGCGTCAAACGCGACGGTCTCATCCACTGACATCAATCTCTTCATACATGTCCGCCGGAATCCTCCTTTTTACCTGATCTTTTTCAGGTATCATCAACACCTGTGTTCTTGAAGGATATATAATGTTTAATACAAGGATACATACTACACTACATATACATATAAGATGTAAATATATATATATATATGGTAGTACGGTGGTACTACATTTAGAGGAATGTTTTGTTTTTTTCCCTTTTGAATATACTGCTTTTTCTTATAAGGATAAATCTCGCAAAATCTTAACGATGAATAACATGACGAAGTGAAGAAAAATATTGATAAATTTCTATTCGAAGCCAACTGTTTAGCGGAATGGTATTCCCACACGACATATTTCATTCATTTAATAAAACTTTACTTTTAATATTCATACGTATAATATTCTTTACGTATAATATTCATTCTGTTGAATCATATTTGACATTTTACGCGAATCTTCGGAATCGGAGCCAAAATAATTTAACTTTGCCATTGTCTTCTTTCCGTTTCAATAGTGTCGATAATAATATTGGTGACAAATTTAAGCTTTTTTTAATATAATTTTCTTTTGTCAATGTCGAATAAAGAATAAAACGGAGACAGGAGCACAATCAACAACGTTGTAACGGAAGCCTGTCGCGTCCACGAGTGGCATCTGTCGAGAGATATTTTATATACTTTTAAAAAGTTTTAAGAGGAAAATATATTTGAATGTTTTCACGGGTTGGTGGGCACAGCGGCGTTAAACTAAGTAAGGCGTTTTATCGTCTGTCTATTTTATCGATTCTCATTAAGAAATCTTCGAAAAAAATATGTTAAATATAAACACTGCTACGTAGAAATTGAAGGTTCTATAAGGGATTCATACCTAGAACCATCGTGAATTATCAATTAACTTTATTATATAGATGATATGGATACTTAAAATGTAAGATTTACTGTGTTATAGAGCGGACGTAGGTTTACTATTTTACGACCGCACGCAGCCATTTGCTTTATGAAGGCGCTTACACTTCCCTCTGGAGTACATCCGGCCGATACAAATATTAATATAATAAGTACCTACTACCGTGTTGAAAGTTACAGAACAAAAATGGTTAAAGTACATTTTTGTATGAAGCAAAAACCTTCATAATCTATAATTATATTACCTTGAACTCTTCCGTTCTCTACTCTTCCGACACTAATGAACAGACAACGCGCACGCACACTGGACTTAGAGACTTTGATTAGGGAGTGTAGGAGAACACCAAAGAGTAAGAGCATGTACTAAAGCAACTATAAAACAAGACGATGTCGCGAAATTCCTGTGGGAAAGAAAAAGACGCGTTTTTTTAACTCCACACGACTTGATAATAGTAGGAAAATTATAAGAATAATTTGAAATTTATATTAAATATGTTGCGCCGCGTTGAGTTCCGTATATACATAATCACACAAACTTAGAAAGATAATCAACATAATGGAATGTATACCTACATTTGCAATTACTCCCATTGACTATATATTCGATCGATAAAAATAGGACTGGTTGTGGGTTCGATATCCACTTGAAGAATTTAAATATTTATTTACATTTATATCCTCCTTTCCTCGCTCGGGTGTCGAGGTAAAGCGCGGCGTTGAGTTCCACGACTCAACACTCAATGCCACCAGAGCTCGGCGGAAAGTAGGGAACTGAGTGTCTTAAAACTCCTTTTCCTCAGTTGTTACCCTGCTATGTGATTTATCCGCAAAGGTATTTTAGTTTTTAGTTTTATTCATCAACCAGCTATTAACCCGAGCGGGGCGCGGAGCTTTTACACCGCGCTGAAAGAGATATACACGTGGAATATACTTACTTAATTAATGTTATACAGCTTATTCATTGTTATTTTATGGACAAAAACTAATTCCTTTTATAACTTGCTGCCGCCGTGCTGCAGCGACACAGTTTCCGACTGTAAGCGCGATGGTTATGGATTCGATTCCCACTCAGAAGCAATTGCAACTTTGACGCAAAATGCAATGTTCGGAATTTTGGGCGGAGAGCGGAAACCGGAAACCGGAGTGTCTTCATACCAGTATATCTCTACCTTAACCGTACGGGAAACAATGTAGAGATATTTTTTTTATTAAGCTCAAATGAGATATATCAATATTACTATAGTATTTCAGTTGTACTTTGTTGTTTATGTCTCAGTTATATTGTTATATATATACACAATGTAAAATACATCTCCTCCTCTCCTCCTTCTCCTCTTCTCCCTCGTGCACGTGTCGTTATGACCGTCCCGTCGGAGAGCGGGTCGCGGCAACGTTACATCACTTAGCGCTAAACACTTTATGAGACATTGTGAGACCCGACGAGATAACGAATGACGGAATGAAGTATTACTTGTCCTATTTCAAATTATATTAACTATTTTGTATAGTATAAAAAATATCGGTTTATTTCATTTGACAATTTATAAAACATTATTTTATAATGTCCTTTATATACTATCCGTAGACCGGCTAAAGTCAACGCTGCACTACGTAACAATTACTGTGAAATCGTAAAATACCTTCAGCATTAAATGCAAATTTCGAACTTAGAACGAAGAAATTGCTAAGTTATATGTTAAAATTAATATTAGCTGTCGCGGCTTATACTCAGATATTTAAAGCTTCACAATTTATCACGTAGTGGGGATAGGCACAGGTAATGTAGGAACCTGGTGGTAGGACACTCCGTTCCTAATAAGATTATTAATTAGCCACTTTCTGCGCAATTCTTGAGTGCAGTTCCTCGAAAATTCGGCAGAAAGCGAGGAGTGGAGTGTTGTAACATCAGGTAGGGTCCCTCTACATACCTTCACGATACAGACTGAAGGTGAACAAAATATATAAGTTTTTTAAATGATTATAATTATTTCCTCTTACCATTTAATGAGGAAAGCGACCAATTAACAGTAATTAGGCTCTTAATTTTCTTCTCTCGGAGTTATTTCATTTAAATTCAATGAAAGCAAACATTTCTATTTAAAATAATTAAATAATTTTCCTTAAACGACTCTTCGTTTGGACATGTCAAATGCATAAGTTACTTGTTGGTAATGTCAACTTGTGGAGACGTTATTTTTTCTCTTTTTTGGTACCTGTGAAACTGGCCATTGGCCTCGAATTATTATAAAGAAAAAAACAAGGCAAAAAAATCCCATTGAGCTCTTCTCAGTTCTGAAATAGTAACTTTAGTGAACTGGTGGCTAATTATTTGACGTTCAAAAATAAAGCATGTAACTTGTTATTTTAAATTGAATAAAATTAATTAAATTGACTTTGATTTGAACAAAATACACAACGACAAGGACGTTATTTTACGTCCTTAATGTTTGGTGGAACTTAACGCCACCTGCGTTATACCAGATAAGGGAAATTAAATTAATTTAAATATGTAAAAAATATTTTTTTTTAAACATGTATTAATTTTTAAGTTTAAATTAAATCCGTCTCATTTACTAAAAAGTGATACTCACTGAGCTCGGGACACTCGGCTTGGACGGGAAATGGAATATTTAATAGATTTTTTTAGTTTTGTTCAAATAATAGTAATAATTAACTTGCCAACTCTCATTTTATATTAGAGAAAAGTCTTATAAGAGACTTAGTACTGGCTCTCTCCTACCTGTTGGAGACTGCAGATGCCTTAATGGAAAAAAGTCGCTTATACCTGTTCCCTGTATATTTCCAAGCAGCCAGAAGGTACAGGTTTATTCTCCATATATACGTTACGGAGTAACAGTAATGGAGCTGATAATATTTACTTTATTCGAAGAACTTCTAATCGAAAAAATAGCCTTGTTTTTGTTTAGGTCTAATAACCCGTCACAAACAACATACTCCCGTATAACTTTTACAAATAAAGGTGCTTGGATCGGACCTATTTTTGGCATTTTCATCTTTGGCTTTTGGGCACAAACATATTGTATTTATAGATAATAGCCAGCCTTATATAAGTAAAGTCAATAATGTGGAATTTCTCCTTGTACACCACACAACGTCACAGCGTTGTAGGTTCAATTCTCACGAGACAAGGCGTGGCGTTGAATTTCGAAAGTAATCATGCAATGTAGCGGAAAATGAGGTGATAGGTTAAGAAAAGAGTGTCTACACTAGTCGAGTGTAAACACTTCGTTTTCTCTGCCTACCCGCTATACGAGAGATACAGCATAAAATGTAGTTTTTTGTTTGCCAATTACTTACGTTCAATATATAGAGATCATACACTATTTCATCGTTGCGCAGCGGGACAGCGTTTGCCTGTAAGCGTGTCGTGGTCGTGGATTCGATTCCTCATTTCGGGGAATGATTGTAATTTAAATTTAAGTTTTTCCACAAAAAATTAAATATAGGGACATCACACCGTATCATGAAAATCGAATGTCATAAACAGAACGGAGGGTTTACCTAACCTGCTATACGATATAGCGCAGTTCCGATGTGCTGACTTAACGGTTGAGGCTATAAATGAAAGGAAAAGATTTTCCGGTCGATTAAAAACTAACCGACTAAATAGATAAGTATTTATAAGTTTAATATTTGATCAATTTAGTGTATACAGTTGAAGAAATAATTTAGAAGTTGCCATTTCCTTTTCCTTAATATGATATTGTCGATTATTAATATATTTTTTAAAACTTAAACTTCTTGAATCATATTTTGAATAATATTAATGACACTCTTATATATAATATAATATTACTTACATACAAACGTACATACAATGAGAGAGAGATACCGAATAAACGATTAATCTTGCACGTTATACGCCGATACGACGCGTTAAGAGGAATATTTATGTGAAATCTTAAATATCAAAAGAAAAAGAATCCCCGTAATATTTTTCTTCCTTGATTTTATGTATAAACTAGCGGACCCGGACGTGGCTTCGCCCGCTCAAACTATACGAATATTTATTAAATATATTTATGAAATGATTTTCAGTCTTCAATAGGATTGGTAAGAAAATATAAGTCCAAATAATCAAAATAAACCGAAAAAGAATATTAAGTAGAGAAAATTCTTATTAGTAGAAAAAATACGTAACTAATTAAAATGTAAAGGTAGCCAAAGAAAAATATTAATAAAAAAAAACTAAAGAAAACCAACTATATTAAAAAAACACTGCAAAATTGAAATTTAGAACTAATCCTAGTGTTAAGAATGAAAACAACTACAAGAAAACTCGTAATTGCTGTAATACGATGTGTAGAGATAATCAACGACGCCATATACACAAATCTGATTGAAGAGAAAGATTCTTTCAAGGTATGGAATTTTCTGAAATCTATAGGAGT
>DWAN01002808.1:0-14445 GCA_018230445.1 Heliconius hewitsoni | reverse complement strand
TAAAATTATTATTAAGATAAATATATTTATTTACAAAAATTATGGCATCTGTGTAAAAAATTAAATTATTGTTTAGAAATAAAAAAAGTAACTCATCTAAGATTCTCACCGTCTTTACTACATTTGCATTAGATATATGTACATGGTATCTAACAAGTAAAGCTTATTATACTATTCAAGAATATATAAAAGAATATTACAAGATAAAAATGTATGGAATAATCATCTATTGAATAACATGCAAGATAGCTGCCAGTCTGTGTAATAATTTTATTATACCATTGACATTGAAAAGAGTAACTGTTAAGTTTCCTTGCTCCCGGCTCGTCTCAGCAGAACTAGCGTCTGAGCCAGCGGGTGGCGTTTTTTATTTTATTTAATATAAATCAAAAGTAATAGGTGGTAGAACCTGCGATATATTCAAATGTTATTATAATAGTCTATTAGAATAAAAAAAATTGTGTGTAAGAAACTTGGTCGAGATCATATGTCATAGTAGTCATAGCGCTTTGATTGTTTCCGAGAGGCACATTCCGGATACAAATCTTATTAAGTAAAAATTTTTGTACGATTACTAAAAAAGTACATCGACATTTACAATCATTCGCTGTCGTCAACAAAGATCAGTTAATATGGTGTCGATAAATAATAAGCAATAAAATAATTGTCGAGGTAAAGCATGGTTCCGCCACTCAACAACGAAAATGAAGTGTCTTAACATTAGGTTCCCTTTTCCTACCCTGCTTTGTGCGGGATACAGCGTGAAGCTGATTTTATTTTTTATAATCAACATTATCAATTTTATACGTATATTCATTACAGTGACCACATCCACTAATGAGGCAACCATTTACAGCATGACGGATTGCCCGAAATGGTACTGCATCATTATTTATAATGTTTCAATTTATACGAGACCCCTGAGTTATAGCAGTTTCCTCTCTAGGTTCCCAGGAAGCCAGGATAAGGCAGGTCAAGATATGTTGGTGCATCTGTTAAGAATTGTGCTGTACATCATCTTGAACGTAAATTATGTTATGCATGAATATTTCGCTAACGACCGAGCTGAGAGCAAGGGATTTTATGTTTTTGAAAATTTTTATTTTTCTCTCATTTGTATTTGCAACGTGCAATGTCATATTTTTGACAAGTGAAGGATAATGGATAAGATTTTGTTTAAATTCATTCTTTTTTTTAGCGTCATGCTGTATCCTGCACGCAGCAGAGTGGTCAGAGGTAATCTAGTGTTAATTTATCGCCGAATTCTGGTGGGATTGCGTGTTACGTTGCGGAAATCAACGCCGTGCGTTGCCTCGACACTAGAGCGAAGAAATAAATATAAATTAAACATGACATTTCCTCTAGTGGGAATGGAATGAAAATAATAATAAAATAAGCAAGCGCATATAGATTGTATGGAAGTATAGGTATATCATAATAACGCAATTTGTGTGTTTTTGACTAGTCGTTATTTCGTTTTTCCGAATGTGCCATCTTCAACTGGCACATTGGGAAAGCCAAAGCCGAAGAACAGCGTCGAATAATCAAGTATAAAAATAGATAAAAATAAATTGTAGAAGATATAGATATTAAATTAAATTAGCTTCACGCTGTATCCCGCACACATCAGGGTAGACAATGTAAAGATAATTTCGCAGAAAGATGCGAACGGAATGTTTTGACACTAGGTTCCTTCTTGCCTTCTGCCACAAACATTAACAAAAAAGTAACGTGATTTTTCAATACAATTACTTATGTCGATGACAAATAAATATTATTAGACGAATAGGTATAAAACAAAATAATATAATATTAGCATAATATATTTTTTGGTTCTGCCAGTATGAACATACATACATATTCAGTGATGCATTGAATACCCTTGTCATAATTAAATGACAATCAAAGCTACTCAACATGCGACTCAAATAGAAATTATGCAAAATCTCATAATATCTCGTTTTCGTCAATATGTTTAGCATTTGGAATGGAGTTGTAACGGAATAAATGGTTGACGCGGCACGTCCTCCCGCTTTGCAATCCACTCACGAACTGATTTGAATTTGGAATTTCTTCGCCTCGGTAGCTTTGTTGCTTTTTTTCTGTACAAGCAACAACTTAAGTGCTTTGGAAGATAAATAATAAATAGCTAATAATACTTTAATACTAAATATTAATATTAGTTAAGGTTTTTCTGTACTATCGTCTAGTGTGCAAATATGTTTAAAAAGAAGACTTCAAGAACTTTTAAAGTATGCACTTATTTTTTTTAACTTCCCCACTGAAATTGACATACTGTTTAATGACGGAACTAAACGCCACGCTTTATGTAATAATTAATTCATTCTCTCAAGTAGAAATCGAACTCATAACCATCACATACAGACGGCGTACTAATACGCAACGATGGTCTAATTAAATAAAATAAATACAACTTTTTTTGCCCTTATTATTATTTATACAAGAACAAGAATCAATATTGGTGTTTGCAAACGCAAAAACTCTTGTTTACTTAAAAATGTAAAGCGGATTAAACGACGCCGCTAATGCGGTGACTCTGACTTTATCAAATTATAGAAAAGAAATGTAACGAAACCAATCTAATAATTACTTTATTCTTATTGATGTTAGGTTCAAATTTCAAAATAAGAAATATCGTGACAGACAAAAAAGGCAAACGACTTAATGGTGCATTTTCTTGTTGTTATTTGCTTAAAGATTTTGGTGAAATTTTCCGCTTTTGAATTTAACTTGACTTTGTTCTCTCTTTCTCTTTTAATACTTTTTAAAGATTGAAAACGTATTTCTCATATGCTTTTCAGTTTTAAGTATATTTGTATCTATTTGGAAGAATGTTTGAATTTTTATTAATAATAACTTTCAGCCTATGCTTTATTACTTTAGTTATAGTTTTGGGGCCGTAATCGTGATGCATCGGTACAGTGGCTGATTATGAGTGCGATTTCCTTCCACTGTGATTTCATTTCCTTAAATGGGAGTCGAACCCACAACCTGCTGCGTTAACAGTCGCACGCTTTTGCCCCTGCGCCACGTCTGGCCCACATAGTCTGTACTATTTTAAACACAAACAATAATATTCCTAAAAATATATTTAAAATAAAACTTTATGGTATAAAAGATCAAAATATCCATTAAGAAAAGTATATTACAGAGTACCAAGTAAAATTGTAAATACTACATACACTCTTATATAGTAAAGTACGGAACAGGATAAGCTTTTTATTTGATTAAATTGTACCGCGACGCGGCTCCAACTTGATTCCTAACTCAGTTCTTCTTAGTTTTTATTAAGTTACAGTGAAACAAACTAGCTGGGAATTTTTCGAAGTCCCCGCGTCCGCGGGCGACGTCGCTACCACCTTTAGAAAAGTTTCGTCAATTCAATTAGTTGAAAACTTCTCTCCACCGTCCAACTAAATTATACCAATTTCTTTGAAACGTATTCTTTGAAATGATTTATTATTTATGTATATAATATATATTTTTTTGGTTTATCATTTTCACATACTCATAATATATCTATATTTATTGTGTATATGTATATACAACGGATGTTGTACTGCAGTCGTGGCGCAAGGGCACAAA
Organism: Heliconius hewitsoni; assembly: GCA_018230445.1. NCBI lineage: Eukaryota > Metazoa > Arthropoda > Insecta > Lepidoptera > Nymphalidae > Heliconius > Heliconius hewitsoni. Next base: position 10,839 of record DWAN01002808.1, on the reverse strand, counting down.
GTGAGATGTAAACGCGAGTGATTGTGGGTTCGATCCCTGCTCGAAAAAGTATTTAAGTAAATTAAACATATTTAATACAAACACCAGAGAGACAAGAAATGAAAATATAAATTTATTATATTTTCATTTCTTGTTTGTCTATTGTTAAGGCAAAACGTGGCGTTGAGTTCCGTCACTCAGCACGCAATGCCTCCAGAATTCGGCGGAAAATAGTGTGAACGGCGTTTCTTAACATTAGGTTCCTTCTGCCTACCCTGATGTGTTCGGGATACAGCGTTAAGCTAAAAAACAAAACAGAATTTTTATACAAAGATAAAGCCGTATATAAATATAAAGCATACATAATAAGACAACTAAATAGTAATCAATCAGATAATGCTCTCTCGATATTCAGTAATATATTGTATCTGTGGTCGTTTCACTTTTGCATTTGTTAGGAATAAACGGTGATTATTTATACAATAATCATTATAATGTATTTACGTAGTTCAATTGTTAAAAAATATATAAATTAACTTAACAATAAAACAAAATATCATGCACTACTATCGAATGTGCACTCTTGACTTAACATTTTAAATAATACAAATGAATTGCGTGTTGAGTGGCGGAACTCAACGCCACGCTTTGTCTCGACATCATAGGATTAAAAATATTAAATATTACACTTCCTCGATTGGGAATCGAACCCACAAACAGGCGCGTTTACAGTCACGCTTAGGCCCCTGCGCTATTTTAATTTTTTAATAATGCATTTTATAGCTTCGGCAAAAACTTATCCCGATGCGAGTGAATTAAATCAAACGCATTCCTGTAAATTCTTCGTATCGACTCCTCCGGGTGCATCTCAACTGACATTACTCTATGCCACTTGTCGGAATTTTTCATCGCTATATTGAACTTAAACTTTTTAAATTGCATTTTGGTGCACATATGTAAGTATATAAAAAAATATGTTATTATATATATTTTAAAATGTGTATTATTAATGCCGTCGTGCCACAGTGACACAGTTTGATTCCCATTGAGCGCGTTATATTCATTTCATGAGTCAGTTATATTCATGAGTGAGTTATATTCATTTTCTCATTCTGGTAATGCTAGACAGTGCAAACCGTTAAGCTACCGCCACTCAACAAGCAATGGCCCGTAAATTGAGAGAAATATGGGAAACGGAGTGTCTTGACACTAAGTCCCCACTGCCCTCCCGGATATGACGGCTACTTTTTAAATCTTTATTATTCATTATTTCTATCTACACCGTAAAAATACTTTTGAAATATAAACATTCCTTGAACAATATTTTTTATAAAATAATATATACTCAAGCATTTATTATAATTATTTAAATAAATTTAAACATAATAAAATTTAAAAATCAATACGTATCACTAATCTAATATCTATTCAAATCCCAGGTCGGTATTAACGCTACTTTTATCTCTCTTCACAGCTAACCCGAGACGGGATGAATACATCAAACGCGGCGAAGCCTTAATCGCTGCAAAACCGCCGATCCCCGGGGAAACTACGATATACCTTTGATATTCCAAGCCTTGCTTAAAATTACTACGAAAAATGTAAGAGAATTTCCACTTTTCTTGTAGTTTTGATACTTTAAATAAGATTTACTGCAGCTGTACTATGAGTTTTTAAGTGATTATTAAGATGTAATTGTTATACGATTTAACTACCTCTATCGTGTTTTCTGGCTCATAAAGCAGCGGCACAGCGCATGACTGTAAACGCAACGATTTTAGGTTCGATTCCCACTTAGGGAAATTATTTATTTCATTTTCAGTTCTCGCTCTGATAAAAACAAAGCGTGTTGATAAGGTCCACTACTCAACACAAAATATTTAAAAAAAAATGGATAACTGAATGCAGTTTTCAAGCATAAACACAAAGAAAAATATGAAATGAAAAACCCTAAACTTAACTTTATATAAGCAGTCAAGAAAAGAAACCCAATAAAATCCTATAGTTAAAAGAAGCATATACCTTTATAGATATCCAACATGTCAAAGTAAAACTAGGTCCCACACTGGGCGCCAAAATGTGTTGCACAAATTGACAGCGCCACCTCGCGTCGAGCGCACGAATTGTGCAACAGAGCGGCACTCCGTGACCAAAATGCAAGATGCGTGGACGTGCACTTACATTGAAATATATTTGGAATTCGTTGCAAATCTTCAGCTTTTTAAGCTTTTGTGTAGCGCTTTTAGGTTCTTTTATTTGTGTCACAATTATTTATGGAGAAAAGAATGCTATTTTGTTAGTTAGTATTTTGAATGATATTTTATATTATAATTCTGCTGTGAATACAGTAATCATTTTCTTATATATAATGGTCAAGCCATTCTGTTGCCATTGAAACACTTCCGCTCCTCACTTTCCGCGACATTCTCGAGACATTGCGTGTTGAACAACGGCACTCAACGCCGCGCTTTATCTTGTTACCAGAGCCAGGAAATTAAAATATTAAATATTTAATTTCCTCGAGTGAGAATCGAACCCACAATCCGTCGCACGCTTGTTCACCTACGCTACGGCAGGAATCAGCAGTTAAGAAGTAGATTTATCTTTGATTGATCAACGATTGTTTCTCAAGAATCATTCAATATAGTAAAAAAGAGAATCGGTATTATATCTCATTTCCATATGTCAAAACGTAGCTTAAAAATCATTTTATGGGACATCATTATTTTTCAAATAATAATTTAAATTGTAATATAAAATATTAATAAATGATTTTAGTTTTAATTTACCATTCTTTGAAACAATAACACACCTATTATTATTACTTACCATGTTTTATACTTGACTTCTAATTTTGGTATAATTAAATAAAAATAAAAATATCTTTACTAAAACTTTATGAACGGTTTATAAAATAATAAATATTTCTTTTAGCTTCAAGCTGTGTATAACACACATATCAGCGTAGTAGCAGAGGGAACCTGGGAACCTAGTGTTAAGACACTGCGTTCCAAATTAACAAACAATATTCAAATGTACTGTTAGCAAGCACTCGTATATTGTTCGTTAAAATGTACATACATGTACATACATAATACATGGCATTCATTCAATTGTAGTATGTTCTAGATAAAAATGATATATTTCTTAGAGTTTTCAAATCTTATTCTTAAGATCATCACACGCGTGCGCACAACAAGCCACGCCTATATCTGAGGGAGATGACACATCATCCTATATTTCTACCATGCGTTTCCTCTAAACTAACTCAAAACCACGATTTTGCCTATGTTTTAGTATGTGTATTATTTGCTTTTTATAAGATTATTAATAAAATAATACAAAAATAACTAGCAAAGTTATATCAAAATCGGTGCATCGACATGTTATTTATGAATGTGTTTTAATATATATTAAACATTTACTGTTTTAATTGAATGTATTTTGCATTTTTAGATAGTAAGATTCCGTTTCCGTGTAATAAATTAAAATATAAATAATGATTAAAACTATGATGATAAAAAAAATATCTATTTTTTTGATGAAACTATGTTGATAAAAAAAATATCTATCAAAAAAATAAATTCGTTTATCGCAAGCAATTATTCTTTTTTTTCAACTCCATGCTGTTTCCCACGTGTAAAGGGATAGAGCCTAGTGCTTAGACACTCCGCTTCCCACTTTCCGCCTACTTCTGTATGCATTACTTGTTGAGTGGCTCAATGCTACGTTTGCGAGAGCCAAGAAATGATTCGAATCCACAACTTGTCGCTTTAACAGTCACACAATATAAATATTCTTATATAATAAGAATATTATGTAAACAAATGTTACTCTACATAATAACTAAAATTAGTTTTATTATAACTAAAACTTTAACCTAGAAATGTAACTTCTTCAACATTCCACTAACTATGAGTTAATTTACACCACGCTACCATAATACTGTCAATCAACTATTTTCATAAGTTTGCGAGTTGCGTGCTATTATACACACTCATCTCGAGTTCTAAACATTGTTCGACGTAAAATACCCTACGTAATTAAATTAGCCGAGGAGAGTTGTCTATACTTGAAGCTTTCGAGAGTGCTTTTTACATTTTTCGATACATTATTCATACAAAAGCAAAGTTCCTATTTTAATTAAAGATATTCTCAAAACCCGCCCCTGGAGCCTTAGTTCACTGAGACGTGGTTGGCTTATTTTTTTTTCAACACACTCATTCCCGCCTCTACGGCCCTCCCAAACAAACAGTTGAGTACTTTAAAAACAACTTTTTGCTTTCACACAAAATGAACTTTAGTACTTCTATATAAAATAGCTATTATAAAAGCTTTTTGTGCGAGTTACGTCATTTCCGTTTTGGTAAGAATCAGTTCATTTCATGAAAGTATGGACAGACTGTCGTGAAATTCAGTCAGTTGACCGCGAGCTTTCGCGAGAGAGGTCGTGCTTTGGACCCTTTTGCGTTGAATCGCAGAAATCGCGTAAAACTTTTTGTTTATAATTATCGTCGTGGAAAATATTAATTGTTTAATTTTTATAGTGTATAGCTAAATTGGGGCGTGTGCTAGAAGATATTTTAATAGGTATGTAATGATTTGGTTTCATTAATTGACGATAGTCATTAAAATAATTCATCTTTTAATGACAATTTTTATAATTAAATTAGTAATTATGTCAGAATCGATAGATTTTATTTAAAAATGATAATAATATTAAGATAATTTTTTTATTAAAATATTCAATAATATGACCGTCCGAAATTTAACATATCAGGTTTTTCAATTAAAACTAAAAAAAAATGTAAACCAAGTAAGCAGTATTTTATTTCTTTAAATACTATTTTCAACGAATTAAATTTTATTTTATGAACAATTTAATTATTTTTTGCTCACAAAAAACTTTTGTAAACATTAATATTAATTTTAAAGACGTGCTCACTGAGTTTTATCTATAACAATATCTTGTGTACCATCATTTTAATTTCACATTTATTGTATCTTAATAATATAATATAATTTTACTACTTTTATTATATTATATTTTAACTTTTAATTATACAATCTATATTGATATAATATCATGTTATATATCATATAATTTTGAGATCGACACGAGTTTCCACTCTACGTGTTTTGTGAGTAATAAATTGGGAAACTTTAGAAGCTACTGAAATTTCTGAATTAGTTTTGTAAACCATTAAAAAAATGCCTTTATCAATTATTTATGTTTATCTATTTTTATTATTACAAAAGCAAAAATATGCAATTAATAGTTTACAACTTAATTTAAAGAAGAACAACTTTTTATACTAGTTTTATATGTATAAATAAAAGAAAAATATAATATTTATTTTTAAATTATTATATGTACAACTTCAGTTACCGCGTAATTGGCTAAGTTAAGAACTTTCAAGTCCAAACTGAACTTTTCGTACAGAACTTTTCCTTTGGTTGTAATTTATTTAACTTAGTATTAATTTATGATATTTGAAGTGGTATATAATTATGATTATTAAACTCATATTATATTTTATAGTTGGTTTTTATCAAATGTATTAGTTATAAAAATAATATCAAATGGTTAAAATAATTATCTTTTATCAATTTTATATCGTGTCCTGAAACATTTCCTGCAAAGCTTTTTCCATAATAACACTATATACGTGCAAAATCTAAAAAAGAAAAAAATTGACAAAAAAAATTATAAAACGCGAATTTAATTTCTATATTTATATTAATTTTTACCCTAATCGCATACTCTTTTAAAAGTGCTAAGTGCGGTGCTAATAACATTTTAAAGATGTTAAAAATATTACATTCACTTTAGCTAGAGCTAGTTAGAAACTCGTCGTAACTTCGTGTAAAATATAAAATTTTCTTTTACGATTTAAAAAAATATTTTAAATATAATTTTTTTTTTTTTTAATTTTCATAATCGTTTAGAATTTGGGGAAATTTTCTCCTAGTCTCTTCATCTATACTTCTCAAATAGGTTTTGATGAGAACATAATTATCATCAAGTTCACAATCATCAATATTGGTATTTTTTCTCAACTTTTATGTGGATTGTTAGACAAAGAGTAGAGTTAAGATACTCCCTTCCACGGACAATGGACAGTGGTCTATGCTAATACGACATATTTCAGGTTTAGGGTTGGAACTTAATGCCGCGGCTTAATTTAACAGAACAAGAAAGTATAAATAATTTTAATATAATCATTGCTTCGAGCGGAAATCGACTCCACGATTCTTTACAGCTGTAAAGGATCGTGGAGCACTACGCTACAATAGTAATTTTTAAGAGTAATATTTTCATTAAAATTTATGATTATTTTTAATTTGTACATAGCTTCGCTGTCTATTATGAAAATATTCCAAAGGTTAATTAAAGTTTGAAAGGCCGCCAGCAGGAGATTTTACATCAAAATGATATTGGATATTATAATATACGAGTATAGTACGTACATACATATATTATGCTGCCTTGAAACGTGTAGCGTATTGACATTGCGTCAGACTTTAAAGCTTTGGGTCATGGGTTTGATTTCAACCCAGAGAGAGATTTTTCATTTCCTGATTTCCACTTATAGAAAAAAACTATTTACATTTCTTCGCTCTGGTAATAAGAGAAACGGCTACCCAAACACGCAATGTCTTGAAAATTGGTAAACGGAGTATACAATACCCCGTTTTTTTGTAAAATGATTTTTGGATACGTATTTTTGTAAAATATTTTTTGGATTTTAATAAGAATGACACCGGTCGTGGCGCCCGTGCATAAAGTGTGACTGAAAAAGCAACAGGTTCGATCCCCACTCGCGGAAATGAAATAATTAACACTTTCATTTCTTCACTCTGGTGTCGAGTTAAAGTGCAGCGTTGAGTTTCGCCATTCAACACGCATGTCTCCAGAACTCTACCTAACTTGATATGCAGGATACGGCGTAAAGCTGAAAAAAATATAGAGAATACTCCAAAACATGAATAAATATACATATTAATAATATATTCTTGATTAAATAGGAAGGGTCATTGACAGAAGTCTAATCACATCACTATGGTTGCGTTTGTCTGGGCAGGACTTATAGGTCGTATAAATAAGAGGATTATATTGTTTTAAACTATTTAAATTGAATTATGTATCTATACTAATATTTATTTATAGTATACAGCTGAAGATTGTAATTAATTGAACGCACTAATCTGAAGAACTATTACTTCAAATCGAAAAAATATATTTATGCTGGAAAGTTTATTTTTAGAAAGGCTGTTAGGCTGAATGTTAGGTCTTTACCTAACATTACATTCATTTATTCGACGTAACTCTATACTGCGGTCTATAAATTTTTTTTAAATGTTTTATGTGTATACAACCCTTCATTATTTTTATTTTAACATAAAGGTAAAGCCACAGTTAAAGACTGGTTAGAAATATAAATATATTTCAGTCTGCTGTCATATTATCCCTTATTTAATTAATTGAATGTGTAACTTGAACTTAAAAAAAATAATTTAATAAAATTTAAAAAAAAACCAGTTCTAGACATTTCAAATGTCAGTGGCTATAAATATATATATATTTATAAATATATATATTTATCTATTTTAATATTTTATTATGCAAACGGAATATTTCCTTTCCGTTTCTGAGTAACTGACGGACGATGCACATGTGAAATTCCTGGAGCGTAAGGAAAAAAGAAAGAATTTCTCGAAAGTCATACAAGAACGGGAAAAAATCGAGAAAAAAACTACATTAATGTATTAACTTAAACTTAACTTAGTTTCACGCTTTATCTCTAGCGGGATAGTCAGAGTGAGATAATACATAAATGTATTGCAATCAATATTTAGGTCAACAGTATCTACTGGAGTACTACGGTTTTAAAAAAAAATTGCACTTAATACGAGGATAAGAGTACAACACCTTGACATATAAAAGTAATGATGGATTTACAACGGACGAAAAAATCTTTTTCATGAAACCTCCGTTCACCTAAGCTGCTTCAAGCTAAGCTTAAAAACGGTGCACTCTGAGCTTACTTTTTACTATCTTTACAAGTTTCCGAACAAAAGATATTTTATATTCAAATCAAATAATAATCGATATAATAAATACTAGTGCAAAGTATCAAGGGCGTTGCCTATTAAGCAATTACTTATTATTAATTTATTGAGCTCACGCGAAATTGTGATTAATTTTATATCGATGATAATTCATTTACATATATTGAATATATTATACAACAAATAAATAATACAATTAAATTTAACCAAGTTATTATCTGACACGCACTGCAAAAAAAAAATTATTAATTTTCACCATGCAATCCTTCTCCATGCAACAATTTGTAGGCGTATTCCTGAATTGGTCTGTAAACGTTTTAGATAATGCATTAATAATTTAAATACTATTTATGTTGAATAAAATCTATGACAAATTTGGTTGGAGACTATTTAAATTATTTTTCTTTTCACTCTCTGATATAGAAAACGAGGCGTCAAGTTCTACTTTAATATGTAATGTCTCGAAATTATCAACTGGCGGCAAATGGGTATCGGAGTGTCTCAACATTTAACACACAAATGTGAAGATGTTTATAATTTTTTTGTTTTGTAATAAACATACCTATAGATTTTTCTTAGATTTTTCACATTTCTGGCGCTAGATTTTACCGTTCCTCTCGCAACCATTTACATACAACCGCCCTGCACTACTCCTTATTTTAAAATATTAAGCTATAGTATATCTAAGTAGTAATTACCTTTCATTATCCCTCAAACTAACATAGAACAACGTTTTAATAGTACTGTTTGACAACTATGATGTATTTTCAAAAATTTTAATCAAAATCAAATTTGGAGTCTTCTTTTCTTCCATCCATTCATTTTTTTAAACAAAAAAATTACGTTCAGATTAGTTCTTAGTTTATGAAGTTGCTAGTGTTGTTAAATAATTGTTATAGACCCGGTATAGACCCTAGATAGTCTGACGATGGAATTAGAAGGAGGCTGTTGGAACTTATTTAAATGTAAATGAAATACAAACAGAATATAATTATTTTTGTAATAAAATCGAGATCACACACACACACAATCGAGGTCACTATAAAGACAATCGTTGTATTTTTTATAATTTTTGCGAAAAACGTACATTGTATTAATTAAATTTGTTTATTTTTTTGTAACAAACTGCATTTACAATTAACATTTATTGTACCGTGTCTATAACACTTCAATTCCAAAGTCACATATATGGTATTTAATATAACTCGCTATGAAGAACGGTCCGTCCGTTGTTTGGCCCTCTCTTATATTATCAGCATAACTAGCGAGAAACGCCAAAGCCGTTTCCAGAAGAACAGGATCTAAAAACAGATAAAAATCCTAAGTAATTAAACAACCATATTAATAATATATTTTAGCTTTTGAATTACGTATATTCATTTATTTCTTGCGTGTGAAAGTTAGTAGTTACTATGTAGTAGTTACTATATACGATTTTAATCCATTTTTTCAGGTTATCCCTATTTCTCGCATATAGTTTGAAATTCTATATTTAATGTTAAAATAATCTACTAATATCGAGACATGTTGAGCTGCAGAATTTTACGCCGCGCTTTGCCTGGTTACCAGAGCGAATAAATATTTTAAAATATTTTATATTTCATTCCCCGAGTGCAAATCGAACACATAACCATCACGACGATGTCCTCAACAGGGACTTATCTGTTTTCAAACATAATCATAAAAAAATGGTACTAAAGCATAATTTACTTCAAAACTTATTTTTATTCTTTATTTTATTTTTTATATACTAACCGGTACCAACGAAAGCGCTGAGACCAAAACTGAATTGTGGATTAACATCGTTATTGTGTGTACATATTTCGCTTCTTTCATACTGAAGATCCTTCAAATTTGGTATTATAATTGTAGATAAAATGGAAGCTGTAAAAAATATATACTATAATACATGACAAAAAATTCGTACAAGTGAACGGTTTAAAAGAGGCTCGGATTCGATTCCCGCTACGTTCTGTTTATTACAGATTTTCTCTTTTTCTATCCCACTATGATATTAATATATATAAAGTGTTGAAAATATCTAAGAATGACATACAAAAGTACATAATCAAATAAAGAACGTAATAAAATATATTAATATTAATTTTAAAAAATTACTCCAAAAATCATAATGATGGCACTAAAAACTTATAGTTTGGTAACTGTATATTATAATAACATTGAATAATATCGTGGAATTGTCGATTAAGGATATGAAGCAACGAAAAATAAAAATATAACAAAGAATTCACGAACCTCCGCCTTTTTGATTTCGTTTAAAAATGACGTTTAATTTATTTAATTCTTATACGATAAAAGTAAGTTTTTTAAACAATAAACTGGTAAAAAATACATACCATAAGTGACATTTAAAGACCCCATATTGACTATAGGTTCTTGACCGCGGCGATGAAATTTAAAGTAATTTTCATTAGAGCCCAGTCCAAAGTTTGTGAACTCCACAGCCAATACCAACTTGTCAGTCTTTTTGTTTACGCTGATAATAGTTACATGGAAATATTATTTAAAACGAAATAAATATTAATACACTATTGTTTCATCATATAAAAGCATATTAAATATTAATATCAGTTTTAAAAAATAAACGTTACTTCAAAAATCATAATAATGGTAGCTTATGATTTGGAATAACATACACTTGAATAATATCGTGGAATTGCCCAATAATATTAATAGTATAAACTTAACTTAACTTCACGCTTTATCCCTAGCGGGGTAGTCAGAGATAACGGAGCGCCAAACGCTACGGTCTCTACATACCTCTTT
>DWAN01002807.1:0-14445 GCA_018230445.1 Heliconius hewitsoni | reverse complement strand
ATATATATATATATATATATATATATATATATATATATATATATATATAATAAAAGTTATTATAAAATGGTTAGGCATCAATCGTTATTATAATAGCTGTAGCGGTGTAGCGTATAGCAGCCTCGAAGCCAGAGTGGGGCTGCGGTCGCCCTACAAGCAACGACCTCGAAGGACGAGGCATAGCGCACAATGAGCCGATTGCCGCGGTTGCGTGTATATCCGCATACCGTCTGACCGACCGCGCGTCTAATTACTGATTAGAACACGTAGTACTAAGCCTACGTCATAAATAAATTATAATTTAAATAATATGCATGTATGGACATTTCTTTGTGTACGAGATAGTCATTTATTTATAACATTAATTTTTTTTTTCAGATTCACGCTATTTCTCTTATGGCAACCCAGGCAGGGTTGGCACCCAGGGAGAGAAAACCTAGTGCTCAGACACTTCGTTGCACGCTTTTCCCCAAATGGTGTATGTGGATTGAAAAGACATTTAGAGAAATATTTTTTTAAATATAAATTTAGATATGATTTCCTAACTGTAAAAAAAATTACCTTAGTCTACATTAGTGAATACCATATATTCATTATATTTTGTTAATTTTCTCGTGATACCAAAAAGACAAGTGACAATCACCTACCTTTTTGACACTACTCCCTATCATCTAATTCGTTTTTAGATTAAGTTTTATTTTTAATATAATTTTATTGCAAGGTTTATTCAACAAGGTTGCCAAATAGCGTTCAGTGACCTGTTCAGGAAACTATAGCATTCCACGGCCCACTCACTCGAAGAGCGATAGACCGAGGGCTTCTAAATAAATAATACGGCCCACTGCCTGTGGAAAATCGACTACCTTCTATCAAATACATAGTCGCAGCTGGTCCAAATCAGGCATTAAAACTAAGAGAAGAGCAAATTAAATAAAAACCCACTCACGGCGTATTTAACTGCGGGGAAAGGATATTAAAAAAGAGTAAATGCTTTATAATTTTTTCGTAGGCAGCCAGGTCTATGTACAAGAGTACTCAGCCATCTGCGGAAAAATCCATTGCGTACCGTAAAGCAGTACTCAGCGGAAGATCATCATTAAAAACCACAAGTTATGTGATTTTCTAAAGAATTCTACGGCAAATGCAAAGTCACTCAAACCACATTTGCCTACATACTTGCTCTTTCTAATTGCCGCCTATTTCAATATAATTACATTATAATCCTATATAATGATCAATTAAATCCTCTTCGGCCATAAGAATTCGTTTATTCGAATAAATGTGTGGAAAAAACATTTTTGTATTCACTAACTTAATGAGATAGAACCTTTTTTATATCGGTCTGTTGAAGTTGGCATTACAATAGAATGAAATGTTTGGCTGAAAATAAATGTGATAGCATTTCTCTACCATTGAAAGGGTACGAGGGTCGAATATGGATTGCAAGCACAAAAATAATACGATAATAATAAGATTTACTATTTATTCTATTCATAATAAAAGCTTAATGTAAAATTGTATATTAGTATTTTTTTTTTTCAAAATTTATTTAGGTATCTATTAAAAAATTGGCAATAATATTTTTTTTAGCTTCACGTTGTATCCCGCCGCATGTGGCAGGGGAGGCAGAGAGATTAGGCTCTCATTAGTTAAGACACTGCGTTTCCTACTTTACGCCGAATTTTGGAAGCACTGCTTGTTGATTGTTTGAACTCAACGCTGCGCTTTACTTCGACACCAGAGCGAAGGATTGATAACATTAAATGTTTAATTTCTTCGAGAGGGAACCGAACACACAACCTGAGGCCAGACGTGGCGCAGTGGCACAACCGTATGCCTGTAAACGACAATATTATATTTTAGATTATTAACTTAATTACCTAACGTTCTGTTGCAGACAGCACTGACTACCAGTGCGCCCTTGAAAGTAGCGTGCAGTGTTTATTCCGCTGCGCCTCAAGCATATAAATAAGCGAAAGCAGTGCTCTTCACTAAATTATAATGCAACGTGTACATATTTGTAATGTGTAAACGCTACCTGCCAGAATGTGTACTAGAGTAACGTATGCGCATATAACATACGATAAAATTAAATTATACTATCAAATTAAAAATGTTACAATATTAAATTAAATATAGCTAACGGAAATGTTTCTCGCTTTTCTTAAAAATTATGTTTTTTTTGGTTATATCTCATTAATTATTACTCATAAATAGAAATTAATTATAATTTTAAATTTTATAATGTTTAAATCTAAGGCTCAAGAACGTTCCTATACTAAATTTAAATATATTTCGGATGTGTATAAAATTTTTATATCGTTTTTTAAAAATTATTACTATACTATAGTATGAGATATTTACGGCATATTAAGAAATAGGTGGGCTGTTAAGTATTTCGTAATTTATTAATAAGAAATCTAGCAATAAATAGCACATCCTTCTAGCCTTTGATCATAGCAATTATTTATTTAAATTTATTTCGATGTAAGGTCATGCCCATCCTACTATAGTACTCCCACAGCATCAGCTAAATGTTCATTAGAGGTCAAATCAAATCGAAGAACAAGATTCACGCCCAAACACATTTCCATTATTTTTAAATTGTCATTGTTTTATCTATTAAAAAGTATTTATAACTAAAAATTACAAAGATGACGTATATTTCACGTTTTTAAATCAAATCGAAAAACAAGATTCACGCCCAAACACATTTCCATTATTTTTAAATTGTCATTGTTTTATCTATTAAAAAGATTATCTATTAAAAAAATTATTTTTAAATTGTCATTGTTTTATCTATAACTAAAAATTACAAAGATGACGTATATTTCACGTTTTGAAATATGTCTACTTGTACTTATGTTTGTTTCTTTTTCTTGTTTAACTACATTAAGAGCATTTAAAAAAAACATATTATTGTTTTTAAAATTTTTAAAAGGTTTTTAAATTAAAGAATATAATGCATTAAAGAAACGATAACGACATCGCTTAAAGTAAAAATAAAACGCACGATACACGAAGTACCCTTTATTGTTCGCTTTCGAAATACTGAAAATCACATAATACTATTGTTTTGAACGTTATCAATGTATGGCTTATGCTACCTACATTCTGTGGTTATGACAGCAGAAACGAGCTAACGTCGCTTGATTCGTAACAAGAGGAAAAGCAAGTGTTTCGCGTGAAGTGAGATGCTTGAAGAACCCATTTTAAATCTTTGTCTTCACACTCGGCCCACCGTCCGCCAATCATTCCGTTAATTGGAGAGAATCATCGCTGTAGAAAGTCCGAACGAGGCGCCGCGGCGATGAACACAGTGTCAACGATCAAGATGAGTGCAATAAACTACGTACTGTCATTGTATATTAGTATACACGACATACATCTACTTTGGTCACGCTATTATGTATTTGTTTTTAGTCTGTGTTTAGAAGACAATTCATTTGGTTTGTTTATAAAATATGTTCATATTTCTAAAAAGAATTAATAATGTTAAATAACTAGTAACGACTATAAGTAGGCGTTTAGTTAACATTATTTTATTTTATTTATTACTTATTACATCAGCTGATAACATTAAATATTATTAATAATAATCGTCGTGTTTGTAATATCACATGTATATTATTATTTTCTAGATTTTAAGATTATTCTCTAAAGCAAATAGGATTAAAACTGAAACCCTACCGGTGGAACTGGACTTCAAGAACAAAAGTATTAATAATAAATACTTTTAGCTAATATAATTATGATTTATTTTCAATACAGCTGTTTTTATTTTAATCGTTTTAGTATCTTTAACTACAATTATAGACATTATAATTGCGTTGCCATTAAAGCGCACCTGTTATATTTTATATACATACCAAATATGGCACAGTATCGACTATCGATGTATGTTAATCAATAAACATGTTGCATCATAGTTCTATTCATTATCGTGAACGGTGCGTGGTGAGTGCACCGAGTATGAGGCTATGAGGTATGAGGCCGTTGAGTCAGTGGCCCTTCCTGCGCACACGCGAACCATTTTGGGACGCGTTACGTGAGCGACAGAACGCGAGCAGCACTTCAATGTCAGCCTGTCAAGTTGGAGACGGCGTAAGGACTGATGGATTGTAGGCTTTTATGGTAGAGCTCGCTTAGAACGTATAATGAATTAAATAATACTGTAGAATTGTATTTAGTTGGATTATGTTGGATGCTTTTGCAATATGTAATATATGTAAGAAAATACTATTATTTGAAATAAAGTGTTTGTAAATTAGCGCGTGTGTGTGAGATTGTTCTATTAAAAAAAATTACAAAACATCTTTTTTATAAGCGAATGACCTAAACTTTCAACGTATTTATCAGATTCTAATCTTATCTATCTACGATTTGGTTCAGTTATTTTAACAAAATTCACGCTTCCATAACTATGTTTCGTCTAAAATAACATCATATTCCCATGCTGTCTGTACCTACGCTTTAGCAGATTGTGATGACTAATACAAAATACGCGATTACATATCTAAATTCAATATCTTCGAACAATATAATGTCATCATAATATCATAATATCCATTTAGGAATAACTGCTACAGTAAACAAGAAGCAAACATGAATGAAACGCGTCATCACAACAAATTGAATCGTCGTGGCCTAATTAACAAGTGACAATATCGCTTTGTTCTACAACACTGTAAGTAGGTCGATCGTCTTATTAATAATTTTCGTGGGTTTACTTTGCTATAGGTAGTGGCAAAAAGTGACACATAAAAATCATGGAAATAAATATAAATAACCGCCCACTCAACGCCTACTTACTTGTAGCATTTTAAAATTAATTATTACTAAAATTGTGATTTATACATATAACTTTTAAGCGTTGCTTGGAACTGATGGTAATATAAAACCTATATCGCAATACAAACACTTTGAAAGAAAAATATTATTACACACCACTTGACATTGGTTTTACTAAAATAGAGGAAATTACAAGACCAGTCTACATTCTTTATATTTGAACTTGTATTAAAAATAAATTAAGCAATATTATTTTCGAAGCAAAGCTCAGCGTTGAGTTAAGCCTCCAAACACAACGCCTCTAGAATTCGGCAAAAAACGAGAAACGTCTTCGTATCAATGGAGTGTCTTAACACTAAGTTCCCAGTTTCCCTCTGTGTATGTGCAGGAACAGCCTGAAGCTAAAAAAACTAAACCTAAATAAAACTGATTCAATTTAATTCTAAATAAAACTCAGGTAACGCCAGATATTTCGTTTAGTATTTTTAATATAAGCGCAGTATTAGTATAGTGAATAACAAGCATATTTTCTAAAGATTCTAAAGACCGACATTAACTAGTGCTATTTTCGAACTGATTCGCCTCCATTAGTTTTGTATAATCTGTCACATTACAACGATAAACGAGATACTGTCCACTGCCGTCAATGAATGGCTTCAAACCTGACGCGCTCTTTATTATAACTAGTACAAAACAGAGATGCTTCGAACGACGTCGCGTTTTATTCAGTTTTCGATTTGTCAAAGTCAGCCACAATCACCATCTTTGTTAACAGCAAACGTGATAAAATAGAAAAATAAACATACATAAGTCTGTTTTTATAAAAAAAAATTACAGCCCTTAGTGGCGCAGCGTTTGAGTTTGACAGGATGGTTATTAGTTCGATCTCAAGTGGGGGGATTATATTAAATTTATTTTCTAAGTTCCGGTAGACAAATCGCGACGTTAAGTTCCACCTCTCAATATGTAATGTCCCAAAAATGCGGAAGAAAGTAGGGAATAAAGCTTTTTAGTACCAGGTTTATGCTACCTACCATACTATGCGGGAAAAGACTCTTACTCTGTCTTCTTCTCAATCATTAATGTTTAACATATTTATAGATTTTAAAAAAATGTTATAAAATACATAAAGAGAAGTTGCTTTTATGAAAAAAAAATGTTTTATAATAAAAGATAACGTTTCAAGAATTGCAATACTTGTTATTTTAAAACAGGTGTTTATTCGCAATTACATCGGAGGATGCAGAGTGACATTTTTCAGTCAGTTAACTGTGGGACAAGCATTCCCGCATGTAAACTCTAGTTTTTTGACGGACGACTATAAGAATCCCGCTGACATTCGCGGGGCAGGTGGCCCCGGCCATACATACTCACTAAATAATTATTTGTTTCTTGTATTCCTTTGCTCTCCTTTTATTGTGTTCCCACGACGAGTAGGTACCCATAAGTAGTATTAGTAGTATTGCTTGTAAAAAACTTGCATTTTTGCTACTTTTTCACGTAGTATGGCCGGTGTGTGGTTGTGATATTAATTATAAAATACATAACGTAACTTCTAAGTACTTTATGAAACTTGTCTTTAAAAGCGTTAATAATAATCAAGCGTGTGACTGTAAACGCGACAGGTTTTAGGCGATTTCCACTCGAGGAAATAAAATATGTAATATTTTTCATTTCTTCGCTCTGGTGTCAAGGCAAAGCGCGACGATGATACTGATACCTCCAGAATTCAGCTGAAAATAGTAACCTACCTTCCTACTTTGATATATATAAAGGATACAGGGTGAAGCTGGAAAAAAGAATTGACATCGAACAAACAAAACTCGAACTTCGCTAATGAGAGGATGTCATAATGCATTAAGTTAATCGCCTAGTCCATACAAAACAACGTACAGCTTACACTCGCTGCATTCGCCTCACATTCTTTATCTCACTAAGTCATCTGACGTTTGATTCCACGTTTGTTTACGCGGCTCGCGTGCTAACAATATTGCAAAGTCATTAAGACATAATTCGTTGTGTTAACTAATAAAATCTAAATGGAAATCTTATGCGTAATAACTCGATAGTTTTATAATCAAACTTATGTAAGTAAATAGTTAAAAAAATGTGATATCGTTATCTTGATATTTAAGAAGATCAGTTCCTCGTTTGTGTAATATTTTCACTTGTTCCGCACGTATAATGTTACGATGTACAGAACAAGGACGTAGCCTGTTTTACATGTTTTTATTGATATTATAAAATATTTAATGCGTAATTGTGAAATTGTTTAACAGCATAGTAATAAAAGTTATACTTATATCATGTTATTATGCTTAAGTAAACATATTTAGCGAAAAAAACATTTTTTTCAGCTTCACGCTGCATCCCGCATGTAGCAGGGTAGGCAGAGTGAGTCTAGAGTTAAGACACTATATTTCGCATTTTCCGTTGAATTCTGTAGACATTGCGTGTTATAGCGGAATAGTAGCGGAAATCAACGCCGCGCTTTGTGTGGAAACCAGAGCGTAGAAATTAAATTATTAAAATATGTATTTCATTTCCTCGAGTGGAAATCGAACCCACAACTTTCGCTTCGTGTTTACAATCACACGATTGGGCCCCTGCAGTACGACTATCGAAAAAATATGATTATTTTTATAATTTTGAATAAAATAACATTCTCATTTTTAAAAAGATTACCTAAAAATTGTCTAAATAATAAAATTGTTATAATTTGAAATTAGTATAGTGATACATATCATTATATATAAGTTATATAAAATATAAATAACTTATGTAATATTATAAATAACATTATAGTAAACGGACGTAACTTTGGCAAAAAAGCAATAAATTATAGGATGTAACCTTTCACAAGTAACAACTATAATATACTTTCTAATGTATTTCCTTCATAATATGTTTAGTTGAATTATTATACCTCCGATTATTACAATACTAATTTCAAATTAGTTCTTGTTCGATATCTAGTTTCCTTATTTATAATGTGTAATTATTTAAATATAAATTTAAATAAATATTTCTTTTCCTCGAGTGGGGATCGAACCCACAACCAGTCGATTTTACAGTCACAATTTGCCACACTCGCCCGCCGAGTGTTCGGTACAAATTTTAAAATTATAGGTCAAGGGTAAGTACAACTTATAAAAGTTGACAAATTTAATTACGCCAGGGTGTGGTCTTATTTTCTATGCAATGTATTGTTTTCTATTACAATTATAAGTTTATATGTAATATATTAATTTCCAATATTGTGATTTTTAACTTTATTTGTTCTGCAAGTTTACAATTTTTGACTAATTTCATAACTGTAAGTCTATTGGAAATACAAATTCGTTTTCATCACCCGGCAACATAAACTTGACAAACTTTGCGGACGTATGCATTTATTTTGTATGGAATGAACTATAAATATAAATTTCTAATAGAATATTTGATATTAAGCTCGATATCTCCACGCAATCTCAAGTAACAACGCGAGGGTTTTCATTCTTTCCTTTCGAGGTACGGAACTCTAAAATTTAAGCGATTTTAGTGTCGATATAAGAAAATATTTTCTAATATAATTATAATAAATTACTTTTAATAAATTATTACGCGATATTTAATACTATAATTAAGTTATAATGTCTTTTAAACATGAAAAAATCCAGTACATTATAAGAGCAGTAGAACCAGAGTTATAATTTTTTTATGGTTTATATAAAAAGTTATATATGATCTGAAATGAAAACCATAATTGTATAAAATTTATTCTTGGATTTCTCGGTTATTTTTGGAAAATAATGCTACTTTTAATGCACCATCCGTCAAATCTTTTACATTGGATCAAGTTAACGGCTGATATTTCAAATAGTTTCACAAGTAAAATAAATGAGGACAGCACAAATGATAACAATTCATCTAATAAAATATATAAAATTAGACCGAAAATTGGGACTAGTTTGTTTTTGTTTGAACGCGCAAACTGGCTCGCGGTAACTATGATGCAACCTGCGCCTGGTACTACCAGTGTCATTATTATATTACAGTTAAAAATATATACATATGAGGCCGTCATGGCGCAATGGTACAAGGGTTCGATCCCCACTCGAGGGAAATAATTTTTATTTATTATTATTTTCATTGCTTCTCACTGGCAAAAAGCCCGGCGTTGAATTTCGCCACTCAACATGGCTCGAAAAATTGGGAGTAAGTGGGGAAGTCTTAGCACTAAGTTCCCTGTGCCCCTGCTGTATGCGGTTCAATTGTAATTTTTAAAATATTTTTTTAGAGAGAGAGAGAGAAGGAGCTCTCTTCCCCCTTGTAAAGTAATCATCTCTTTTTTGTGTTATTTTAAAATGGATCATTAGCAATGATCATTAGTCATTATGCGGATATAAATTAGCTCATACATCTTTGATATGCTTACGTTGACATTAGAATGTATAGTATAATTTCCGGCCTGTCCTACACTGGTGTATAATTTAATGTGTCTCTCGTAAACGTATATTATGTTTATTTCACTATAATTTTAAAATGTTTCTCTTGAGCTTAAGCAATATGAATAACATTAAAGTTTTGTGTGTAACTTGACTGGAAACAGTAAATATAAAATCTACTGAAGACTAATTGATATATTGATTTTTTATACTCTAAATATTTTTTATGAGGTAAGTTGTAATCCTTTTTAATATTAGAGTGAAGAAAATAAAATATTAAAAAATAATAAATATTTCCCCCATATGAAAATCGATCACACAACCGTCGCATTACAAGCACACGCTTGTACCTCTCCGCCAGAACGGCCTCTCGACCATGGTTCATTATGTTAAAAAGTATAATAAGAACACATTTATTATTATATAATATTTTAACAGTATTAACTAAAAGCCACGCTATACTAGAAAATAACAATAACAATAATGTTAATATGATGATTATTATATGGTCATAAGCACGTGACCCACAAATATAAATAATCGCAATCTGATTAAATCGTACATGACGTAGGAAACCTTTCGTATTTTCAAGTATATTACCATATACCGACATACCGGAGCGAGGTTAACACGGCGGCGGCGTTGCAAACAGTGTTAAAAATATAAGTTGCAATGTAATCTTCAATGTTTAAAAGAAAATCTTGCAACTCTTCTTATCATCTGTATATTTTTCAATATCACCGACGGTTTTTTTTTGTCATATATTTGTAGTCATATAGCGTGACGTTTAACGGTTTGATTAGCACGTAAATACGAAACGAACGAAATGTATGAAATATAGCGAAAATTGCATTTTATACATCAAAATAATATATGAAATATTAAATATTACACAGTTATTTAAGTAATTATAGATAGTTGAATATCGTAATAAACTAATAGAGTATGATGTCTGCTAACTCTACATCGTGGCATATAGCGTTGTCCCTTTTTTTTCTGAATATGTTTGTAGTATTAACTATTGATATATATTAATTTTCTTTTATTTATTTATTTAGTTTGCAGAAAATTCTTTGATAGGTGGGCATCATTCCATTCTCCACCTTCATAATTGTTGTATATTTATAAATATTATAAATAATATCCGACCTTTTATAATATACTATTAAATTTTATATTGAGGCCAGTCGTGGCGCAGAGGCACAAAGTGTAACTGTAAATGCGACTGGTTGTGGGTTCGATGAGATTTATATTTCCATTTCCTTGCTCTGGTGTCGAAGCAAAACGCGGCGTTGAGTTCCACCACGCAATGCCTCCAGAATTCGGCGGAAAATGGGAAACGGAGTATCTTAACATTAGGTTCCCTCTACCTACCCGCTGTGTGCGGAATACAGCGTTAACCTGATTATACTATTTTAGCATATAAATTTTCTAGTAAGAGCCATTTTAATTTCAAAATTTCGGTTGCTAAACCCATTAGCATATATTTTAAACATTCAAAACTTACAGTATGAAATTTAATAATCCGGTACAAATAATTATTTTCGTATCTTCTTTCGTAGACGGCGAGATCGTCTGAAATATAATTCGTCTAGTTCGTTCATTGAACTATCCACTCGCCTCACAAACGCGTATGAAAAGAAACAATGAAAAATTTACTCTCTTTCGTATGTCACACTTGATTTGGATATCAATTTAAAAATTAGAATTTCGTTTGTATTATAATATATTCTTATTATTTATCATTTAGTTACATATATATTAGTTAGTTAGTTAATTTTTTTAACTCATTTTTTTGTCCTAAATGTTATGCTGTATCAATTCATGGTTAGCGTAAGTAGACTAAGTACATTTATATATGTAAATAAAACAAGGCTAGATATCTCATTTGCATATGTGAAACATTATTATATAAAAATATATATTGTTAAAAATTTTCTAGCCCAATAACAATTTCATAATAATAACATCATGAATAATATATTTAAGTATTATAATAGAATTTCGTTAGAGCGAAATAAAACTCAACAGCTAATACTACAAAAATTAGTTAGGCAACTAACCAATTTGTTCAACAACCGTTATGCGTACAGTATAATGCAATTATTTTATAATAAAAGTTAACAGTATCGCAGTTTTGTAGTGAAATGATCAGATAAATATAAAACATCATAAAAGTATACCCGTTAATGGATTTAA
Organism: Heliconius hewitsoni; assembly: GCA_018230445.1. Classification (NCBI taxonomy): domain Eukaryota; kingdom Metazoa; phylum Arthropoda; class Insecta; order Lepidoptera; family Nymphalidae; genus Heliconius; species Heliconius hewitsoni. The sequence continues at coordinate 3,028 of DWAN01002807.1, read as the reverse complement.
AATTTTAGCAACATAAAAAATTACAATCGAAAACATAAAATAACATATTAATAAATATTTTATAGCGATACCGATATTATATCGTCATAATTGTATTCAACACGTGATTTTGTAAGGGAACGTGCAACTTCTTTGAAAATTAACTTGAAGGCCGTGATACGTCGCGATTTGATATCGTTCAAGTAATATTTTGTATATCAATGCACTTTAATTTTCAAATTATTATTTTAAGTATAGTTATTCTTTTCAGCTATTTTTACTTATGTTATAAAATATCTATTTAATTATCTTGTTTGCTTTTCAGAAACATTAAGATAAATATATTACTGGTAGTATTTTGTTTTTAATAATGTATTGCGAATAAGCTTTGTGGCAGCCACATGTATATTTAAAATTTTAATCGAAAGGTGGAACTGTGGGTAAGTGAATAATGACTGACGAGCGCTCAAATGAATTGAGATCCGTGTTCTCGTTTGGAAATTGTTTTTAAAATGCATCGAATTCAATAGTGGATATATGAGTTATAATGAAAAATACCTTACAAAAATATAAATACTAAATTTATAAAAGATTTGAACAAAATTAACAAAACATTTAATTTCTGATAGTGATGATGACAGAAAGTCATGACAATTTAGATATTATGCTATTTCTATCGTAAAATTAACACGTTATTGGGAATAATATACAAAAATTTCGACAGTCTTTAGAAATTTCAAGTTTATTACACAAATACATAATATATGTATTTTTATATATAATAAAATTATATCAAAATTTTCGCTGTTTTTAATTATTTTACTTAGAATTACTAATTAACAATTATACAATAGCTGGGAATTAGTTATATTTTCTTTTTATCTCAAAAATTAGCTAATAGCTTTCACACTACATTATTATATAATGATGTTTATGTACTTATAGTATATCCTTAATGTCGATGTAAAAAAGTCGCTCTGTTCTAAAAGATTAAAAAAATATCTATATTGAATCTTATTCGAAAGCTTGATTACCTTAAGTGGTCACCGTAGCGCATTTGAACTGCGTTTGTCTGCAAACGCGAACTGGGGTCGATCTCCACTTGTGGAAATGTATTTTACTGTATTATCGCCACACTTGGTCAGTGCGTGTGCAAATGAGTTGAGTTTCGTTACTTGAAGCTGAATACGGAGTGAATTAAATCTTAATCCCTACAATATACCGAGTAAAGCACCAAATAAATAACAATATCCCGAAAGTTAAGGAAATCCAGAAGGTTATTACAATTTTTTAAATTATATTACATGATACCATCATACAAAAGCTAATCAATTTAAGAACATTTCATATCAATGTCATCTTTTATTTAACTAACACTTTATAAATGTTAAATCATTCAGTCGTTTCATAAAGCTATGTGTATTTAATATATGTATGTCAGTAACATGATGATTTTAAAGATTTAGTAGAATATCAATAACAAAATAACGCCACTTAAAAATCTATTTAAAGATTTTATACGCTTTCCAATGGTTTAGTTAAAATAGCCTGTAATTGCTGATATGTGCAAAAAACATAGAGACTGCTATTATGTATTTACATACTGGTATTACATTGTAAAAACGTAGCACTCCAACTAATATACGGTTATTACGATAAACTGAAAGTTCACCTATTAATAAACTAGCATCAAAATATCTGTCTTCAATACCACACCGTGCCACGATTCCGAGTGGTCTAAATCGAGCGAGCGAACTAATAGAAAGGGAATAAATGAATGGGTGCACTTGTCGAACGCGACTGTTTATCACCAATGTGATATAATGGAAGCACGCTGTGGGCTACAGCCGAAATTCAGTCGTTTACAACTCTATAGTACTCGCGCTCTCGTATCTAATATACAGCTGTAGAGTCGGCTTAGAAATAGGTAGAGTTCTTTCGTATCGCTTCTCGGTTGTATCTCGCGGTGTTCCGTTCGCCCGCCGGCCGACAGTCGACAGTCTACGGCCGACAGTCGCGAGGCACGCACCGAGGTCTCCGCATGTCCCTCTCTGTCGCGGTCCTTATCAAAGCACTCCCGCATTGGGATCGATCTGAACGTCTACGGTGCGTACCGTGATAACGTACGGGCCCCGAACGACGTCGCGCCAGTGTCCCGTTCAGTGTTGTGACTTGCGTATGCTCTGTGGACACTTATTGGATTATTGTTTACGATTTTTTTTTGTTTTGATACGTCACATAGCAAGCTTACCAGTAAGTACTGTTTGTCGATAAATTTATAAATTTGCATTGATTATTTAAATATTTTCTTATTAATATAATTTCAAGGAATAAATCTTAAAATATTACCATAATATTTTAACATTACACATATTGAAACGACAAATACAAATATTCATACAAACCCAAATTTTTTTAGGATAACTATTCTTATTATTAATATAACTTAACGAAAAATAAATGATCAACTGAATATAATAAAAACGATCTACTAAAACATTTAAATTAAACAAATGTACTATAAAAAATGTAAATATCGCGAACATAATATCAACGAAGCCATGCTCTCGTGAAGCTGTATAGTAAATAATCACACAATATTTCCACATTGACATTGATTTTATATTTCCTCGTCGAGATAAAGGCTACGCACGACTTCGTTTTACTGTCACTTAAGTGAAAATATGATTCATTATGTTCTTTTTACTTGAGTCGTTTGTATATATAGGAAGTTTATGAGAATATTACTGAAAGTGTGAGATGAGTAGAGACAAAAGACATATCCGCTAAAGGCTGAGCATCAAAAAGATGTATTTTTACACACAAACGCAAACATTAAAAGAGTTACCATAGGGGAATGTGCAGCTGTGTTTGAAATAATCTTATGTCAGTAAAAGCTGGTTGCTCTTCTTATCCAGCTTTACACTTATATACTTCAAAATCAGCTTCACGCTGTATCCCGCAGCAGGGTAGGCAGAGGGAACCTAGTGTTTTAAACACTCCGTTCCCCACTTTCTGCCGAATTCTGGAGGCATTGCGTGTTGAGTGG
>DWAN01002806.1:0-14445 GCA_018230445.1 Heliconius hewitsoni | reverse complement strand
ACAACCAGTCGGTTTTACAGTCACACTTCGTGCTGCTGCGCCACGACTGGCCTCTAAACAATGACTTACAAGCATCAGAAGAAAAATATCCTTTTTTATACAAAAATAACAAAAATATGAAAGAAAAATATTCATATTAACATGAAATATAATTTTTTTAGGAACGCGTAGTTTGTACAATTTAAAATTATTTACTTTAGTGGTCAGAGCGCTTAGACGGTTTACAGTAGTGCGGGTTGAAGCGGGTTGCCTCTACTTTCAAATTTCCTAAATGTTCCTAAAAGTAGGATAATACTTTAAAAATGTTAAAAAAAGACGTAAAGAAAAATCTCCCGCGACAGGAAGAAACTTCGTTTATTTTCCTATTTAGATATCAAAAATTTTAATCATTCAAACTCATAGAAGTACACATTCATAGAAGTTAACTGTCTCTCAAATATAGCCATGACATGTGAACGATCTACCTTAAGCGTGAAACTTGCACACTTGACCGACGAACGGCCTCTGGTGACATCGTCAAGTTACACAGGCCAAAGTCCACATACATACATATATATGTACCATTAAATACTAAACTTAATATCAATTGGTTGATTCCCAACATTTAAAAACATAAATCGAAGAAGATGTTTACTTTTCTTACTTTATTAAAATTATTATAAATATACGTTTTGAAAGTGTGACATCTACCTATAGCTAATGAAAATCTTTTAAAAGGTTGCCTAGCAGCTTAAATGAAACACTATCCTGGTTGAAACACGCGTAGGCTGATCACGGACTACTTACCGCAAAACGTTCGAAACGTCAGGTTTGCAAAAAATGTATTATACTAAATAAGTAAATATACGCAAATAATCCGGTAAAAAAAGTATCATATAAAATATGTAATAATCGCGAAAATCAACAATCTTATTAAGTTCCTGGGTTATTTATACTCCTATAGGTCACATCACTATTATAGTACCGTATCCATTACAAACGTAAAAATAAAAAAAAACAATCAAACATAAAATTATACAAACACTGTAATTTGTACGATACATTACTACTTATGATATAACAAATAAGACGGTAACTCAATTTAGAAGCTACAAGGTTGCCGGCAATACGATAATCTGATTTTACTTTGTTAGCGCAACAAAATATACCTAGTGTCGGATGAAAAACGTAAAATAAAAATGTTTCTTCGGTGGCGCTGCTCCAAAATAGATTTGTTAATTGCGTTAGATGCAGTTTTTAAAATAGCTGTAGGACTGTAGTCGTGGTGGCTTAGTAATACTAATGAGCTCATAAACGACGTTTATTTAAAAATAAAACTATGTTTCTTGTTCATTTTTGTTATATGAATATTAAATAAGACACTTCTTAAGTATTAAGTGCGCACAATTATAAATAAATAAATAAATTGATTTGATATATGTTTTTATTTTCCTAATATTTTATTACATTTTGAGAAAAACGCATTTTACAATACTACAAAGACCAAATTAATATATTTCGACAAGACAAACGTACCTAAACTTGGCAGAGGTTATAAGCATTCATAAATTTAAATGCATACAATAATCAAGACTATGTGACATTAGGATACATAAAGGTTCAATCCCCATTAAGGGTCAATAAATTATTTTTATTTTGCCACTTTAGTAAGAAAATACGCGGCGTTGAGCTGCGAGCGAGCCCGTTCCCCAGACCGCAAAAATCTCAGATATACCAATCATATTAATTTCAAAACTCCGCTATTTGAAATCTTGCATTACAGGTAAAGATCATTTTACACTACCAATGCACCTGCGCTACAAAAGTGCACCTAATAAGAAAGAGCAACACCTATCTAACACAACACGCATTTATTTAACGGCCTCGCTTGATTGATCGGGTCAATCCGAAACCTGTTTCAAGTGTAGTCACATAAGAACATGGCACTATCCGGCTCACTTACGGTAGCGGTGCTTGTACATTTATTGTATCACTGATATGAACTAAGAACAACCAATTTATAATATCGAAAGCTATATTTAGCATTACCATTATTTTATTACCTTATTTTAATCTATATTTAGATTAGCCTTGTAATTAAATGAACTATCACTTTAAAGTAATCTGATCTGAACAAACACAAAAGCTTCACGCTGTATCCTGCATACAGCATGGTAGGCAATTATTATTTAGATTTTTCACTGGTTTCTGAAGGCATTGCGTATTGAGTGGCTGAATTTAACGCCGCGTTTTTACCTCGACATCCGAGGGAAGAAATCTCGAGCTCGCTTGAACTCGAGCTTAAGAAAATGAAAATGTTAAATATCTCATTTCCTCGAGCGGGGATTGAACCCACAACCTGCCGCGATTACAGTATTCGCTTGTGTTCCTGCGCCACAACTGGACACATTATATACAGGCAAATAAAAATATACCTATAGGCAATCTGTTTATGCACATATTGTATAAAGAGATGATAATCAACGCTTAAAGCAAAATGGAATCCTAACAAATTAAAAGAGCTGCAATTTAATAGGCCGAGTGTAAAGAGGCCCTTAGATAGAATCTGCCGTAATGAGCACTCATGCATCTTGGCCGGGTATAAATAAAGGCATTCAAGGCGTTGAACGTTGAATGTATTATATTGATTTTGTTTATTTTAGTACCTACCTATCTAGTAATTTCTTTAGTGCAGCTGGAAATAGGGTATTTTTATTGCGGAATACTCGTTCGTTTTTATACGATGTTATTTTAAACCTGACAGTAAGTTCGATAGAACTTTATTATTGTGTGCTTCATTCCTCGATGGAATTCATGTTAAAAAGTGGAAACATAAAATTTTATGTTTCGACAGTTACGGATAAATATCTATACGAGGTTTACGTATTGTTTAATAACATCAATTTGATGAGCAAAAACTACACTACACAGTGAGACATCGGCTGACTGTCTGACTGTAAGCTAAGCGCAATGAGTGTGGCTTCGATCCTAATCAAGGAATGAATATATATATATAAATATATATTTATCCGCTCTAGTAAACAAAGTTTGGTGTCTAGTTTCACTCAACACGTAAATATGTCAAAAATTGCAAATAAAAAACAGCTAAGGTTTTAAAACAAAATATTGACACTAAGTTCTAAACAAGAAAATTCACTCAGAAGAAAACTTTTAAGATAGTACCTACCTACTTCGATTCTTATCAAACTATAATATTATAAGCTCTCAACTAACTACTGGGGGTACCTTGTATATCTATTAAAGTTTCCTTTTCACATAAGACTACAATCCTTTGAACACCTGACAACTCTTGTTTACTTAGTTTAGTTTATTGTACTTAGTTGAGTGCATCTTAACTAAAGGTGTCACGTTAAGTGCGATAATTGTGAATATTAGAGATATTTTCCGCGCTTGGAAAATGGGATTAAAAATTTAATTTATTTAATATATATGACGCCAACCATGGCGCAGGGGCACGTGTACGACTGTAAAGGCTACAGGTTGTGGGTTCGATTATAACTCAATGAAACGAAATATGTAACAATCTTATAGCTTTGGTAAAGAGTGGTTAAGCGAAAGTAATTCTCTTGAATGGGAACTCAACCCATTACCGTCGCCTTTACAGTAACAGGCTTTTTTTAAAATAGAAAATAAACTTTAATTTAAACATTAACAAGTATATCTAATAAAATATTGAATATTATAATCTTTTATACGTTGAAAGTTATTTTATTTTTCAGTTAAGAAAGCATTTTACCTTAAAAGACGATGATTTAATAGCATCTACATACATACATGTACAGTAAAAAAATATTTAGTTTATTAGTCTGGGACAAAACGCGTTCAAGCAACACGTGTGTGTACGCGTGTTGCTTGAATTCGAAAAGCTCACGAATGCACGTTACAAGTATTTTTCACTTAAGTATTACCTACCAATAACAACATTCCACCCAGTTCTTAGTTTATAACAGTGCATAATATAAAATAATCAATGTTTTTAGCATATTAAAAGAAACAAAATATTTTTTTATCAATATAAAAAAAACAGGCAAATCTCTCTGCATTTTTCACAAATTTTCAAAATATCTACGGACCCAAAAAAATCTTTAGCATTATCCGGACAATTTTCAAATCTAAATGAACTTGAAGTAATAAATCATGATAAAAAAAATTATACGACACACTTGCCGACTGTCCAGATAATTAACTGCTACACATGAACCGTTATCAAAGTCATATCACACATAGGTACCGTTTCACCCTTTACGTTAGAGTCACAGTGAAAACACAATAGAAATTTCATTACACACTTTCACAAAAAACAAATAGGTATGTAGAGCTGTTAGAAAATTTCAAAAATTCGCGCCCGCATCGTTTTGATATGCAAAACAAGAGCGCGCCTTGCAATTTTAGTCCTTCAACAGTTGTTTTACACAGCACATTGGCTTATATCTGAATGATGTGGGGCAATTTCCCTTTCAACTAACATCAATCTACATCGGAAGTTAGGCTCGTGATTACGAGTGACTGTTATTGTTCAACGATAACTGTTTGTTCTATTCAATTAACTTCTATGAATATTTCTTGTTGTATAGCTTAGCAAATTTATAAAGCACACTTGCGGTCATATTGGCTTGAGCGTAACCGCTTATTCAACTTACAAATAGATTTATGTTCAACTAGAGTGTAGGTTTATTTAAAATTTATATATAAATGTTTCCTTATAATAAATAATCATTGAAGTTTTCTTTTAAAAAAACACGACTAATAACGTTTTACAACTCTTGTATTTAATATTATAATTTGAATATCATCCACTTTCATAAAGCAAATTAAAAAGATATCGATTACAATATTATTTAGACCATTGTATGACCTTTTAATGTGTTGCATAAATATTTCACCTAATTTAAATAAGACAATGTCATTGCGAGTTGAAACGTGTCTGAATGACTGAATACTTTTACTGTGGGTAATTTTAAACTAGCTTAAAAAAATACTTACATGAGTTCTAAATGACGTCAACAATAGTTTTTAGTTTTTAAATCGATTCGATAAATAAATATGTATAGTTACACAAAGTATATATAGTACAGTTACACAAAAGTTATATAAATACATAGTTAAACGTAGCTGTAAAAAAATAAAGGAAGTTACATTCTTATTATTTTAAATACTACAGCAATTAATTATTATTAAATATAAGTACGCCTAACAACTTTTAATCGCATCACATACGAGTTGGGCCAGGAAACGCGTTATCAGTGAATTTCGATAGAAGCCAACATGTAGCTATACCTACTTAAACTAATTATCACAATTTCACATACATTAATAATTCATTATGTTCTTTATTTTATCTATTATGGCAATTAAAAAAAGGCCTGATTTATTTCTTTAATAAAATATACAAAATATATGTAAGTATTTATTATGTATTCAAACCTTTTAACCTTTTAGAACTTTTGTATCTTGTTAAGATATGGCAATATGTACCTACATCATACCATTGCAAATATCAGACCGGCAATATATGGAAGGCATATCAACATTAATATGAAAAACAGAACTAAGTCATAAATCACTATGTTTGCAATTTTTAATAAAATCTGAGGTTGGTGAAGGATTAAATATTTTAATCATTAGATTATTTAAATCACTCAGTCGGTAAAGTTCAAAATATTACCATAATATTACCAATAAAGAATAATAAAAACTGAAATTTAAGATCAAACAGATAACCATAGAAACTGTAACTTACGAAACAGAGATTAAATAAAAGCAAGTAGAACAAATAAGTGGCAACAGTTTTAGTTAAACGCGTTTGCACTACAAAAACTTAATAAGCTCATTATCCAGAACGTTCCCACGTACATCGTTCCGGAGTGCGCGGAAATGTTCAAAATAATTACCCTGGCACGACACAAGGCGTTATGTCATATAACCATTCATATAAGAGGCTGCCCAGAGCCGAAACGGTCTAACACATTTTTCAGATATAGTATAACTGATTTTTAAATATTTATTTCATTAATCAAAACCATATAAATCGTTATAATTTTACTATGTTTAAGTGTTGCTATATAGCCGACATAAAAATGACATACATTGATGTATTTTTAAACGAATTATATACGAGGGATAACGAAACGAGTCGTAAGAAGTAATGTCACCGATCGAATTCATGTAATGTTTTCTAGCAATTTAAAAAAATAATCATAGATATCAAAAATAAGACATATTTTTACGATTAACACAAAGATTTTAAAAAAGAAAATCTCTATTTCATTGTACTTGGACCACTTTAACCTAGGCGGGCTGATAATTAGACTCGTCCCATATCTTAATTTGAGGCTGGCGATGGTTCTGCAGAGCTGGTGTAATTGCAGTGTATGATATTACTTACTGTAAAACATAAATTGCAATCACACAGCGTCTTGGAAACCGTTATGAAAAATAGGAAAGTAACGCGATGTGTTCTCTTTTTTTATGATGGGGATTTTTTATCATCTTATATGATTTACTTATGAGCTGCAAGGGCCCTTTACAATAAAATAATAAAGATATGATTTCTTGTTAATTTAATTCTAACTTATTTGTTTTCTTAACTAATTCTCTTTAAATAAGCAAATAACAGCAAAGTGCAATGTACATTATTATCACAAAGTACACATAACTATACGACCATTTGACATAAAAACAAAAAAAAACAAACACAATAGAACTTCAACAAGAATTGATTTCACGTACAAAATTAGTCAGCCCCAGAGTGTTGTGCAAACAAAACGGCCAACAAAACCATAAATAGCAAACTAATTCACGCGGTGACAGAACACTACATGTCATGGGGCATCAAGCTTTTGTTCGTTGTACTGCAATGCAGATTTGTGACATGTGTGATGTGTGCGGTCCAATCAGAGGGCATCAATTACGCGCGGCCATTTGGTGCTCCAAATGGTGTGTGTATCTGAACTATTTGAAAAGAATTTGTTTTCACTTGAAAAGGATAGTTTCAAGCCGTGGTGACACAACGTGGCCTTGGTGTTACAGCAACTGACTTGACCGCAACAATTATAGGTTCGATTTTTATTATAGTAGAATAATGAAGTATTTTATCTTATTATTAGAAGGAATAATCGTAGCGGAATCAGTTATATTCATTGTAACAGTGGCCAGGACATTCAATAAATAAATAGATAAATAATTTAACAACATATAATATGATTAATAGTATAAACAATGTAAGATATCTACAAAAATTAAAAAAAGCTTGTACTTTATCATATATTCATGAAATAGACCACACATTCTGGCTCAAGTCGGCTTGTTGTCGCTTCACAGGTCTGATTAAGAATGACGTAACATACAGGTACATTTCATTTTAATAAAAAAATAACCAAATTAATAATACTTAATTTTAGAAACAGTTATCAACGTCTAAACGTATAAACCCTCTTTTGTATAGCAAATGTGCCAAAAGCACGAGCCTCCCCGCGAGCTTCTACATCCAAACGAATTTCCAAATTAAATCTTTCAAGCAATATAAATGTCTTTGAAAACAATAATCCCAACTTGGATGGATAAAATTATCCTATCACATAAATAGATGCCATCTTAAACGCGTACGTACGAAGAGCTTTAAAGATGCATTGCTCAGTATAATTAAACATTCTCAACGGGTGTTGAGGCTTGAGGATTTTTGAGAGACGGCAATAAAAGTTTACAGCTGCGTGAGTACGACGAATCTGCTTTTGAAGAGTCCTAATTATATATATTACATATTTTATTATTTTATTATAATATATAAATGTACGAGGCCAGTCGTGACGCAGGGGCACAAAGTGTAAACGCAACTGGTTGTAGGTTCGATCCCAGCTAGTTAAGATGAAATATTTATTTAAATGTATATTTCCATTTCTTCGCTCTAGTGTCAAGGCTAAGTGCGGCGTTCAATACCACCACTTTATACACGCGATGCCTCTAGAATTCGAAGGAAAGAGGGGGTCGGAGTGTCTTAATATTGGGTTACCTCTTCCTACCGATGTGTGGGGGAGGAACGCACAGCAATTAGCTGATTTTAATAATGTGCTAAAGTTTCCACTAAACTAGATACCCTGGACAATACCTCCAGAATCCGGTGAGTAGGTACCACTAACGTTTATATGCCTAAGTATACTACGATCCCTTATTAAGAACGTTTCAAATAAAATGTAGCTATTTTAAGCGCATTCGATAAAATAAAAACGGTAAAGTAAAATAAAAGTATATATATAAATTATATCTTCCTTTTAGAAATCTAATTGTTATAATAATTGTAGCTGATTAGAAACTATTTAACATGCTCATGTCGTTATTTTAATGTTAGACAAAGACTGGCATTGGCAAGAGCCTTCAAAGTTGGCAATTTGAAAACATCCGACGGAAACTCATTGACACAAATGCCCACATAATCGGAGTTTACCTAGAGGCCCTGATTTTTGACTTTTCAAGGGCGGGATTTTTAACGAACAAACAAACAATTTAAACGATAAGTTTGTTATTTTTTAGCAACCGAAAATGTAATTTATTTTATTTGGTAAATTATTTTATTATAAGATAATAAAATTTGATATTTCATTTTGAAAACATATTTATTCGAATACTAATCATGGTTAGGTATAATAAAAGATATATATGGATAGCTACAGGTAGTAATTTTTATATTATTAATCAGCTATCGTTTTTCATATTAATTAGCATCTGCCATAATTGAGTACATAACAATACGTGTTTCAAATTTCTTTTGTTTACTAATAAGGCACAAAACATGAAATATTATTATACAAACTAGCAAGTATCAGTCAAATTAATTATTATCGATAACACATGAGTATTAGTCACAGTGTTACGATATGTAGGAAAAACTCTTAACATCTTTTGTTAGGGAACAAGAAGCTGGCAAAAACAAGAATAATGTCAGGAAAAGACAAAGACTCTGCTTACTCTAAAAACGCAATAAAAAAGATAAAGAAATAAGTTAAAGTAAACTAAAAAACTACTTTTTCTTAAATATCATCTAAAAAATATAAATTCGAATAATCATTTTTTGTATGATCATTACAATAAAAGAAACACCTTTTGCATGATTGTAAGCCCTCCTTGACATGTCGGTGACCTTAGTACGCCTCACTGTGCGCCAACGCATCACGTATATGCAGCTTTACAATTTTGTATCTAAACAATATAATAATTCTTGGTTGTATTGCGTACATCCAACCGCAAAACCGGCTTAAGGTATAAGCAGACTTGTCAAGTGTGACTATAAAAAAGTTTTAAGATTTATTTTCTACTGTAGTTAACGCATATTATTCTAGTTTATTTTAGAATTTATATTTTTAACTTCTCTATAGTTTCTGAACAGTAATAGGAGTCAAATTTGAAATTTTCATTTAGTGAAAATTGTATAATTTACCAATTTACCGATAACTATTAAAATATTTAATTGTAAATTTAAAATGACTATTGATAAGACTTGTGATAAGACAAGGATATAGAAATAATCTAAACCGAATATTCATACAACTATTTTCAATTATATGTTCATATTCTACAATCACTGTTCACTTATCACTTTAGTGAGATCTGTGATAATTTCCTTATCTGTTAACACGTAGAAACGCTAGTAACCGACTGGACGGTCGGAGTCGAAATCGAAAGCAAATTTGTTGTTAAGATAATTAAAAAGAAATCTACATACATAATACGAAAGTTAATCATATAATTCTGATGTTTTAAAAATGAAAATTAAATGCGTTAGTGATAGTCTTATTTAAATATTGTTCATATAATCTCCAAACTTTTTCTTTATTTAAATTATGAACGTCGAGGCTAGATAGTGCTATTAAGATATCGTGTGTGCATATTTAGGCAATATTGAGCTCTACAGAAAGTCTTAAGTCTCTAAAGATGCATTTAGCACCATTTAATTTTTTCAACGTGATTAAATTAATAAACATGGTCTTAATCAAAAAATAATAAACAAATATAACTTAAGTGTTTTGTAAAATAGCTTATCATTGGCAATTTTATGTGACGAATTAATTTTTAGCCGCGTATTACCTCGCATTCTACGCACCGTTGTTACAAAAAAGTAAAAAAGAAACAACGCAAGATCAAGGTGTCAACGACATCGCTAATTCAAAAGTTTATAAAAAACAAATTCGGATATAACCTCAACGATAATTTATCAAGTCGAAGTGTCCATTATAAAGACCGGACAAGTGACATTCCGAATGCATCCAAGAGCATTACTATTCGCAAAGCATAAGGACCGACCTTGAACAAAGTTGGATATTCCCAGGGTCGTATCGCCTTAACCAGACGGCTCCAATGTAGTTGATAATTATTTTTTTAATTTACAGCACATGCCACATAAAATCCACAGGTAAAATCCGAAAGCTCGTACGTAACTCGCGCAAGGTGAGCGCACGTCTGTCCGTGACGGCGCGCTGAGTACGACTGAGGAGGATCGAGGTATGGAGGTCCGTTTGGTCGGAGGTCGCAGACGATTGGTTGAGGACGGTGAAACGGGATGCGGCAGCGAGATGCGCGCATCGCTCCCGGCTTCCGTTCGTCGTGTTTGATAAAATTCGCACTGGAAAACTTGAGTAATTGCTATTGCTACTGCACTAAATCTAAAATTAATTTTTCCATGTGTGATTAAAACTTTTATTGAAACAAAAACTAATAAATCGTGCAATTTATTATTGGAAGTAAGCAAAGTGAATTTTAATTTAGATAAGGTTGCAACGATACAAGCCTTGAAGCCTATTCTTGATCTTACATCTTATCTCTTAACATATTTGCATAATGTGTATTTGTCTATGAGTCATAATTGCTGACTTCATTAGTTTTTCCTTAAAGTAAATTAAAGTATTCTTAAATAGTATTGAATGAAATAAATCATTCATAATATATATTGAAAGAGCTGTTTTACTAGGTCAAATATCAAAATTCTTGAACTTGTAACAGATGAGTATTTTTTTTTTCTATAATATTTCCTGTAACGATATAATGGTATCATTACAGGTTATGTAAATTTGGTAAAGTAAAAAAAATATATGTTTATTAATTAGAATTTTGTTTTCCTAATCCACCGCCATTCAGTCAAGAATGTCGTGTGATACATAATCTATTTCTAAAAAGAACCCAATGAAATTTTGAACAAGTTTAATTCAGTGTTATTAAATATACTTTACTAAACTATTATTTTTTAGAATTTAACCACAAATATGTTTTTGTAGTTTTCAGATTTTTCCCTGAATTTCCTATTATCACCTGTATATAGCTACTACCTGTATATACCTGTATATAGCCGTCAAATTTCATAATTTTAATTTCCTTTATATCGAAATACGCGATAATTCGCGATATATACGACCATTTTTTTTCAGTAAATGTTTATATTCGATATTTTCAGGAAATCATGGGATCGTAGATCTAAGTATATGATTTTAATTTCAATACGATGTTTCTAAGCGTTCGTGAGATAAAGGATCTTGACAGACAGACAGACTAATAAACAGACAGATAATAAAGTGATCTTATAAGGGTTCCTTTTTTCCTCAAAGAAACGAAATCCTAAGAAGACATACACATACAATTTTGAAAAAAAATACAGAAAAAGCAAACTTTATACCCAACATTATACTACCTAATGCGGACTATGCCACCGTAATGTTCTACTCGACTCAAGAAACAAAACAATAGTTGCTTAAAAGCCAGTGCATATACTTACGATGCACTTGCTCAAAGTAGCAATCTCATTACGCTAACAACATGGACTAATTCCATATACGGAGCGAAAAAAGGATTTCAGTTGTCTCCGTGTTGTACCATCAAGTACCTACTTGTACATATTATACGAATAAACTTTAAACATGTATTTTTATATATCTACATAATTTCGATGACAAAACAAGAAGATTGTCATTTTAGTAACCGAGTTGATAAACACGTTTTATATAAGTCTAGTCATGTTGTAATTTGAAATTGAAATAAATTGTAAATTCTATCACCCTGTAAAATATGTGTTAAAACCGTTCCTGCCTACTCTGCTATATGGATACAGCGTGAAGTATTTTTAAATTTGAAACATAGGTAACTAGAGTTCACAAAATAATATTAAATCGATTATTACAACCACGACAACGTACCAAGCATTGATTTACAAATTGTATTCTTGAAATATTCTTATTTATCTATTGTACTATTTGTAACTAGCATTTAAAATTTTAAAAGTAACAGAATGATTGTTTATAAATTTGTTACGCCTCAAGCGGTTGTAAACATTGGCACGAATTCGTCCATAGTATTTAGAAAATTTTATTTTTGTGAAAATAAATATTTATTTGACCAACCAAACGAATACTTAATTAACTAGAATGAAATCTGAGAGAAATAAAAATGAGTCCTTATACATTTTATATAAACCAACCGGAAATTAGACATTCAATGAAATATTTTAAGGTATCCATCGTTTTAAATCCCTGAAAAGAAAGCACTTACAAACGTAAATAAACAGAAAGCTTAGATGACGAATAAACAAGGTTAATATCTCAATAATTTATCACGCAGACGGAACCCAGTGCTAAGATCACCATTTTTCGAATTCTGGAGTTGAGTGGCGGAGCTCAATGTCGTATTATACCTCGATACTAAAGCGACAAAATAAAATTATTAAATATTTAATTTCCTCGAGTGGAAATCGTATCCACAACCTATCGCGTTTAGAATTGCACGTCTCTGCCCCTGCGCCACGACTCTAAATATCGATGTATTGCCAAATTAGCTTGAAATATCGTTTGAATGTTTTCAAAAATAACTATAACGTATACGCATATAGCGTATAAACTATCAGTACATCGTCAGTATAAGTGAATTAAAGGTAGGCAATGGTTTGTAATTCAATAAAACTTGGCCGACCTAGATGCGAGCGTTAGAACGCGCGGATCCGTTTATCAAGTGCTCACTTCCCTTATCGCTCGCCACTCACTGCGCTTTGTTTGTCGCATACGTTTTATTGAGTGATAAAAACTACTATAAAATTTTGGAAAATTCAAGATTAACATGAAATTGAGAAAACTTGGTAAATTTATGATTTGAATTCGTTTTAAATGATTTTTTTTTCACGTAATATTATATAAAGTACGATGTATACATACTGTTATACAAAGTCAGGGTTTTGTTAAAACGTTATATTTATATGATATAAGACCTTAAAATTACGTATTAGGCCTTCTATATTTTTATTTTTCAAATAAAATTACAGCTTCACGTTGTATCCCGCATGTAGGAGGGTAGAATTTATTTTGTAAAGCACTTCATTACAATAAATGAAATAAATGAAATAGAATCATAAGCACGTAAATATTATAAATATGTAGGGGAAACACTATCACAATATTTAATGACAACGTCACAAACATAAAAAACACATACACACATTTACTTATCTAAAATGAGTGCATATAAACTATTTCATTCAACATTTTGTACACACAATGTACGCAGAACTTCCGAATGCAGCTCTGCACCCGATAAGCTATCGGCGGGTCAGCTGGGGGGTTCATTATCGTGTTGTATTCACAGAGCAAATTGACTTAGGTCGCCGACCGATGTTTGTAAAAATAGCATACCATTTCATTTGTTTAGGTCAAAGGGACGGAAACTGGAAAATACGCGGTATTTACCTAAATGAAGTCACTTTTAATATTATTTATGTATAAGAATTTTATATTAAGAGTTGAAATTTTAAATCGTATGAAGAACTCTTTAAGGAACATGTTATACAATCCGGGCAAAAGATAACGAGTTAAAGAATTTGCACATCAATATTGACCATTGCAATTCGTAACTGAATATAAGCACGTCAATACAGCTAACCTACGTCGTATTTCGACGCTCTCATGAAATAAGAGCGGCGTTGAATTCCGCCAAACAACACGTATTATCTCGAATTGTGACGGGAAGTTGAGAGGAAATATTTTAAAAGTATGTGATTTCGCTAAGCACTACGATATTTTTTACGATACACCAAAACATAACCTAAACCTTAATAAGAACGACGGGTTTTT
Source organism: Heliconius hewitsoni (assembly GCA_018230445.1). Classification (NCBI taxonomy): domain Eukaryota; kingdom Metazoa; phylum Arthropoda; class Insecta; order Lepidoptera; family Nymphalidae; genus Heliconius; species Heliconius hewitsoni. The sequence continues at coordinate 352 of DWAN01002806.1, read as the reverse complement.
GTTTTTTACCAGTCATCCGTAGAGTATGCTCTATAATTGCTTCAATATAGTGATAAAAATCGACCGTATAAATTGGAACTTACAGTATAACAGTACACATAACAGTTCGAAATCCGGCAATTAGATGGCACTCTGTCGATCGCAGCGTCTCCCATTGCGGTTCATTTCGTTCAATTAGAGCGATTCGCGTAACCACCTCCTCTCTAGCTCGCTTGATTAAAATTAAATCTGGCAACACATTTTCAAAACTTTGCAAAGTTGAATGTACTTTAACTACTTACTAGATAAAATCTTATGCACTTATTTAGAAAACGTATAAAAATTTGAACGTAGCGGGACTCGAACCCGCGCC
>DWAN01002805.1:0-14446 GCA_018230445.1 Heliconius hewitsoni | reverse complement strand
ACTGGTTGTGGGTTCGATCCCCACTCGAGGAAGTGAAATATTTATTTACATTTATTTTTCATTTTTTCGCTCTAGTGTCGAGGGTAAAGCGCGTTGCTGAGTTCCACCACTGAACACGCAATGCCTCCAGAACACGGCGGAAAGTGGGAAACGGAGTGTCTTAATATTAACCTCTCTCCTATCCTGCTGTGTGCGGGTACAGTGTGAAGCTGATTTTCATTTTTATTAGTTAAATAATAGAAAATGTCTTTTAGCTAGGTTGGCTACGTCCAAAGAGCGTATTTTCACTTACCGTCATCATAGATATGACAATACTGGAGTAAATTTTAAAGGAAATATGTTTAATAAGAAATAAGGCACAGTAAGTAGTACAACTTCTGATGATTCCGAGTTGAATGCCCACTCGAGAAAATGATTATATTTAGATTATTCCCCACTCTTAAAATTAAGCGTTGTTCTTTCCTACACATAAAAAATTTTGAAATATAACACTAGGTTCCGTCTCCTCTACTTTATACAGAAAATCACGAAGCTGATTTAAAAACCGTAACGTAAAAAATCCATTACAAAAAATATTATGTAAAAGAAATAAAAACATAAATGTTTCATAACAATTTGTTCAGCAAATCGAAATAGAATATAATGTTGGTTCAAAGTGACTTTCAACACAGCATTAAATTTGATTTGTATCGCATGCTTATTGTTCATTTTGTTAGTGTATCAGTTCTGTGAGAATATATTTTTTTTGTATTACGAAAGCGTGTGTAAATTTTTATGGAGATATTAACGTGAGCATTCGTTTTTATCTCTCCTCAGGTATATTATTAATCTGATTGATGAGTTTGGTTGGTTGAACGCTGAAATCTCGGGAACTGATGATTTGATACACGTATATGTCACGTTTCACGACACTCAGTGAGATATCATTTGACCATGCCGGCGAAGCCGTAGATTAAGGCTATGTATACGTTTAGGAGCAAAAAATATATCTGGTTTGAATTATATATTCATTAAGTTTTTAGTTTAGTTACGGTATGTTAAAAAAAATTATATGGTCGTTCTAAATACTTTTTACCATACCTCTTATTAAGAAGATTAAAAATAACCTACTACTAAAGCCCGACAGCGAGTTGCTCATAATAATTAAAATTATAATTGTCATACTAAATATAAATAAACATATAAACTTAAGTAATTGCTCGCAAAAATACATATTCAAGTAAAAAATGCATTAAAATGTCAAAGGTAATGTGGACGTCACAAATTTTCAAGGAAAACTATTTGTTTTCCTAATATATTTTTAATTGCAACACTAATAGCTCTTGCAGGGAACTCCCGTGGAAAATTGTGAGGGGGACTCCGTAATTAACGTGTTTAGAGTATAACTTAGACTTCTGAGGTACTGTTTGCTTAAATTGTAAATCCTAGTTTACGGTCGCCGGTAAGTAGGGAGGAAAATGTTTTCTTACTGTTTATATTTAAGAGTAGAAGAAATAAGACATTTAAATCTTTCTCTTATAATATATTTTAATAAAAGTTAGTAAAATCAACGTGAGGCCAGTCGTGGCGCAGGGGCACAAGCGTGTGATTGTTGTGGGTTCAATTTCCGTTTAAGAATATGAAATATTTATAATTTTCTCGCTCTTTTAACGAGGTAAAGCGCGGCGTTGGGTTCCGCCACTCAACACGCGACGAATCCAGATTTCGGCGGAAAATGGGAAACGGAGTGTCTTAACACTAGGTTCCGTCTGCCTACCCTGTTCCTGTTGTCCTGTGTTCGAGATATAGCGTGAAGCTGATTAACCTAAAGTACTCCAGGATATTTTTAATCAGCTTTAAAAAAATAATTAAATCTCTAAAATGAACATATTCTCCTAGCTTCCCCAAACAATCGTCTTGATGTAAATCTAGATTTAGCTGCAAAGAGAAATCTCTCCTGAATAGAAATATGAATTTTTAAATACATATTTTCAAGATCTTTGTCCTCAATCTTAGAGGCCACTCTCCTAATAAAGGAAATTCAATGTTTTATTAGCCTTATATACTTACGGAATTGAAATTCTTCATTATTGTTAAGTATGCTTGGGTTTTGGCCTTCTTGTCTAGAACTCAAAAGATATTTAAATATATTTTCTTTAAAAAACGTAATTTTACTTTATATCTTTGTTTATATATTTCAAGATAAACTTTTTCCTTGCCTAAGATCTCGATCTAGAGACGTTTCAGAAGCATAACTCGCTTTTAAGACTGTTATCTGCGTCGGTGATTATGGGAGCAAGTCCCTTCTCACCTCTGTAGTCCTTATCTAGTAAATATTTTAGTGATGTACCCTGGTCCCTCTTTATCGAGGTGTCTTTAAACTAAATAAATACATAATTTTGTTCCTTACAGCCAGTTTTCAGCATTAGTGTCTGACTTTAAACGGTTGTGGGTTCGATCATTAATCGAGCAATTGATATATTTATTAAAATTTATATTTTCATTTCTTCACTCTGTTGTCGAGGCGCGGCAATGGGTTCCACCACTCAATACACAATGTGTCCAGAATTCGGCGGAAAATGAGAAAATGAGTGTCTTAACACTAGATTCCCTTTGTCTACACTGCTGTATACGGGATACAACGTGAAGCGAATTTATTTATTTTATTTTGTTCCTTTTTTGTTTATGTTAAAACTGGTGTTATTCTGAACACGACGGGTAAGTGCTTGTCGATGTAAAATGACCTGTTTCAGTAAAGTACTCCATTAATTATACTTAACGCCATATTGCTTTTGAGCAGAAATTCAATTAACATGTTTTTAAGTCTTTGGACAGGGTTTTTTATTAAATATAAACATGCGAAGCTTTTTCTTTTTTTTGTCTATTATTAACCGACTCCTGTAAAAGGAGAAAGGACGAATAACTCAAGTTCAAATTTATAGATAAGAGTTCGAAGTCGATTTTGTTACAAATCAATATTACTTTTCTTAATGTGTATACTACGATAATGGAAGACCATTATCGTAGTACACGATAAAAATATAATAATCTATCGTTAAAGCTAAGAAATCTAGAACAAATGGGCCATTAGTAACTAAATACTTTTTAAGCTATTGTAGGTTTTAGGAAAACAATCGAAATTATATACAGTCTGTTTTAAATTCTTAGAAAGATAGCTCACTAATCGCTTACTTGCGGCTCAGAGAGGTGATCGAAAAAAAATACACTTGAGAACCGCCATCGACATCGTTTACGGAACGTGGCCACACTTGAATATTCAAATTGGTCCGACACAATAGCCCCCCTAACTCCCCCTACCGCTTCGTCCACTCCCCATCGGCAAGCCGGGAAGCCTTACAAAGGATTGAGAAAAAAGCTAGGTTCCGGTGTCAGGAACACGCAACGCCTTGTCTGATACAGGTGCTCGAATCTATCTCTTATTGCGGATCTACATGATATATTTTTGTTTACATCAAATGGTGTATGTTTAACTTTTATACGTCTGTTTGTTATTGTAATTCTATATATATACATACATATATATATTATAAGGGATAGGTTTGACATGTATAGTAAATGTGCTATTGTTATGGAATATAGGTAAATATATGGATGTTTTATGTTGGAATTTTGCACCTTCTTGCTTTTCATAGTTACTGTCTTTTGAGAAATATTCCTTTAAAATAGTTCATACTTTTATAATAAATAGTTGTGGCTGAAGGGTGTGACCGTAAACGCGATGGTTGTAGGTTTGATTTCCACTATGGGAAATGAAATATTTAATATTTTCATTTTCACGCTCTGGTAACAAAAATTGTACGGAAAGCAGGAAACGGAGGTGTCTTAATAAACTTAAATAATAATAAATAAATCAGCTTCATGCTAAATCCCGCACACAGCAAGATAGGCAGAGAGAACCTAGTATTAAGACACTCCGTTACCCATTTTCCGCCGAATTCTGGAGGCATTGCGTCTTGAATTGCGAAAATCAACTCTAGGTTCCTAGGGTCCCTCTGCCTACCTATATATAACGGGATATAACGTGAAGCTAAATAGTGGTTGATTATTATAAAAAAAATCGTAACTTTCATTTAGTAAAATAAATAATATTTCATAAACAAAAAAATAAATTTGTACCTAACATTATCTGTCTCTAACCGTTTTGCCTTCTCAGAACTCACCTGTAAATGGTTGTATCACTTCGCAAAGCTCAGTTTGTTTTCTATTACAAGTATATTAATGTAAACAATAGCCTTACAAATTGTTCTCTTGAGCATTGCCTTGAGTGAACTTTCGATAACATTTAACGGGTATGAAACTTTAAGGTCAATTTTCTGTGAAATTACTCTGGAGTGTTTGTTATATTACGTCATATACTTATATAAATTGTGTTACTTATATAAGTTAATAAAAAATTGTCACTTTTCAAATGCCTAGTTTTATTTTTAGTCTCAAGCTATATCCCGCAAGTATCAGAGTAGGCAGAGGGAACATGGGAACGTAGTGTGAAGACACTGTGTTTCTATCAAGATACTTCAGTTAAACACTTTCCGTCGAATTCTGAAGTCACTCCGGGTCGAGTGGTGTAACTCAACGCTGAGCTTTGCCTCATTACCGGAACTGAAAATATTAAATATTTCGTTTCCTCGAATGAAAATCAAACCCACAACCTGTCGCGATTACAGTCGCACCCGTGTTGCACGACTGTCCTCTTGATGATTTTAAACATGTGGCAGTATTTGATATTCCATTTAAAAATTGTTGTTAAGCGAGTCAACATCAAAGCGTTTGCTCCTTTGAGATGAAACTTACCCGCTATTTCCAATTTACACCATAATTATAATCAGTCTTATCTTCAGGAATCCCGGATACCCGGAAACAACGGATTGTAAAATATTTAAATCATCTTTTAAGGTATTTAATTTACTACAATGCTAGGAAATTTAGCCTTCGTTTGCCAAACTTACGTAATTCTTATTTGGTTAGATGAATTGACATGATTTTAAGTTAATAAAATATAATTATCTATTTTGTTTCATCTCTTTCACTTTTCATGCCTGATTCTAGTCAAACAAAAAGTTGAATAGAGAGTTGCGTACACTAGATTCTCTGTTTTTTTCATTAAGTGTGCCAAAGATATCATTATAAACAATTTTCCGGGGCAGTGTCTGATTTTTAACACGTTTGTGGGTTCTATTCACAGTTGAGAATTGATTATTTTTCAATTTCTATTAATTTCTCTAGTCGCAATACAAAGTGCTGAGTTAAGTTCCGCCACTTGGCACACCATTTCTCGAAAACTGGAAAAGAGTAACGGAAAAACTTAACTTACTTAAATAACTAGATAATTTAAACTAGTCTTTCTATCTTTTCTTACTAGTAGAAACATGGAGTAAAGTTATTATATTAATGTATGTATTATTTTTTGTTGTCAATAAGAAATCAACTTTAAGAAATCATTCGTTTATATATCCTCGTTATGTTTTTCAAGTCTATTGAACAAAAAACCTATATTAATCATGTCGGAGATACTATCGGTTTATTTACCTTATGTGATCAGTTTCTAAAAGGTTTTTGATTATATATTTATATATTTATTTAATTGTACTTTACATTACGAGTATATCTCGTAAATATATTATGAGAAGTAAAACAAAGGGGAAAATATTATTATTAAAATTATATATTATTTCATATTTGCGAAATTTCATATTTTTTACATTTTTATTCCACACTTAAGAAAGAAAAACACATGTTAAGATAACGTATAAAAAATTTGAACGTAGCGGGATTTGAACCCCATTAAGAAGATAAGGTAGTTACCGTAAGTTAGTATACTTTTTTGGTACATTCCAATTTTGAAATTTCAGATTCTGCTGAAAAGACCATCAAATTAATTTTATCAGTTCGACTATCAATCAGGACTAAAGACTGTGCTAATTAATATCTTGTTTTGTTCTATGTGATACATAATCAATCAAGTATATTCATTCAATATCGTGTTTTGAGGCGTTTACGTCAAGTGAGGTCGTCGAACAATATCGAATTTGACTAAGATGTTAGTAACGGATTAGAGATCGTTAGTGGAAGGTTAATGAGCAGTGAGTGATATATAAGTCCTTTAATTCATTATTTACTCTTAAATCACGGTTTAATTTTAAATCCCAAGGATCATACTAGAACACATTATGATTTATATTCTTATTTTACGTTGTATCCGACATATACAAGGAAAGGCAGAGTGAACCTGGTGTTAAAATATTCCGTTCCCCACTTTTTATCAAATTCTCGAGGCATTGCATGTTAACTGGCTACAAAAGCGAGGAAACGTTAATATTCATTCAGTCAATCTAATGAAAACCGCCGCGTTTACAATCCCATACTTGGGCCACTTCACCACAACGGCCTCAATTGATTTTTTATTATTTACTTCAACTTTTATTTGTAAAGCTTTGAAAGCAAAGCAAAAATATCTCACAACCATTGGATTTGAAAACCAAATATCCAATTGAAGAAGCATTTACAATCATAGAACCGTTTTATCCATTCTTTCCGTCTTGCCTCTAAGATTAATCACTTGCTTACGACCAGTAAGCCTTTGTGCTCCAACAAATGTTACGAAACTTTGGAGCTTAACAATATTCCACGGAGGAGCGGTCGGTGTGTTTATTTAGGTGTATTGAGAATGTTTTGTGTACGATACATCAGAAAGTGAATGAACCGTGCCATTTTAACCCTCAGTTTATGGTACTTTTGGTACTTTATACGCAAGTCATCGTTCACGGCTTATACGGAGCCATCACCCATGGGTAAAAAACATTTTGTTGAACTGAGTTATAGCTTCACAATTTAAATAAATTAGTTATAAAAAATATTTAGCTTGTTTCTTTTTAGGATTTACTCTGTATCACGCATGTAGCAGGGTAAGCAGAGGGAACTTGGAAATTTTGTGTTAGGACATTCCGTTCCCATTAAGTTAAATCCCACTTCCGTTTCTCACTTTCCGTTGAATTTTAAAGGCGGATCATTACATTAAAAACTTTTATATGTATATCTTTATTATATGTATCCTATTTGTAAACATATGGTTTAACTGTAACATGAACGTTTTAAATTCTTTCGACGTTTCAATAGTGCTATCAGAAATCTATTTGATTAAATAATATTATAATTTAAACTAACTTTCAATATAAACTGTTTTTATCCTTAATCCGTTAAAAGCTACTTTATCTCTGAGACATGAGATTACATTAATAATACCAACCAAGTCGTTAACAAAGACTTTTAAACTTCATTAGTATTTAGGCCATGTTAACAGTCATAGTAACTAAGTAAATTAACCTTATCTTGTTTTATCACTCCCGCAATATGTTAACAGTTGCATTTCGAGACTTGATTGTTTGTCGCATTAGCTATATCGTTGGAACTCGGAATTTAGTTAGTTATTTTTATTTTTAGGTCCACTCCACTCCGTTCCTTACGTTCCTCCATTTTTTAGTACCACTAACTCAACAGCGCGCTGTACGTTGTCACCAGAGTGAAAACATTATCATAATTGATTCATCCGAGTGGGGATCGAACCCTCAAGCGTCGCGCTTACTTTATTTAGGAGTTAGCAGATATTTAATTTTTAATACCAGAAGTATTTTTCCGTTTACTTCTTTTATTTTTAAATAATAGTATGTTTCTACATACTAATGTTAATATTTTTGTTTCAGTTCGCGACCACACATCACACCATGTAACGAGGTTACGACACTCGAGGCACCTCGATGGGTACCTGCCGTTACACTCATCCGTGAGTATACGCTTAATTCATCCAATCCATCAAATCTTTACATTCATCCATATCAATCTTAATTTGGCCCACAAAGCTTTATCCCCTTAGAGTTCAAATTAAGTTTTTGCTTATTCTTTAAATTTTTGAATTATAGAATTTTGCATGGAGAAATACCGTAAATAACTTGGCTCTACTATGTAATATTTTATACTTGATATGTCTCTATATTAAACTAGCTGGCCAGGATGTATGTGAGTATGCCACTATAAGACACTGATTCATTCATTTTACGTTCACTGTTTTATATAATTCACTTTTCAAATTTTAAACACAGGAATGATGTGTAAGTCCAAAGAAACTATAAAAAATGTTATATTTAGCTTACTTTATTTCCATTTCTCTTTTTTAAATGTCTTTAATTATGTTGTCTTGCATGACCTAATATTAATATTTATATAATTTATAAAATTATTGACAAATCGTATCTTTTATAAGTTTATTTTTGAACTTATCTATATAAAACTGATTTTATAGTCCAATTTCATGTATATCAGTATAGCTGCTGAGCAGTTGGACAATTGTGCTTAATTTAGCTTTAGATGTATACTCATGTAGTGGCACACAATACCACCGTTTCAGTTCACGCCAGCGACATCACCGAAGCTAGCCGTGAAAGATAACCACAAGCCTCTGTTCACCGAGTGCCTAAATTATAGGCCGACGTTGAAAGAAGAACAACCTGTCGGAACTTACGTGTTTACGGTGAGTAATAGCGTTTATTATGTAAATAATGTGGCTATTTGTCGTTTTAATATGACTTTTATCAATACTAATGTATATTTTTTTATATTTTAAAAATAGTATATTGACAAATTAGTAGAGTTTTTTAAAATTCGTTTTACTAAAATGTATTGAATATATCGATTTTTCTTATAATTTATCTTCATATATACAGGTCCATGCAGAAGATCGTGATCCACCCGAAATGGGAGGTACAGTTACGTACAAATTTGTATCAACTCCTGGTGAGAAAGAGAGATTTCATGTTGATCCGGAGACAGGAAGAATTACTACGGCGGATGTCAGTATTATTATTATTTTTATTTCACTATTTTATATATTAAATTTATTCACTACCTAATATTAATTCTTTAAAACTTTAAAGTACTATTAATTTTTATGTTTATTTTGGCTAAGAGTAGCGTCCATTCGGAAATACAGGTAGGTCAAAGTCACTTTTGGTTTTTTCATCCTTATAAATGAATATTGTGCAGATTTTTGACCACGATGAGCCGTCACGTGAAAAAGAAGCATATATAACTGTGAGAGCCAGCGACAACGGACAACCTCAACTCGACGACGCGTGTACTATTAAAATTCTTATAGAAGACATCAATGATAACCAGCCGGTGTTCGACAAAGTTGTAAGTATTGGCAAATAATATTAGCATTTAGGAAACCATTGGTCGTTAAGGTAACAGGCGCTCGATTCAAATGCGGCTCGATCACGTATTTCTTATCAAATGCTGCCTTATTTGTATGTTATTTCGAACTAAGCTATGACACCTAAATTAGTACCAGCTACCAAAAGCTACCAAATTATTCGATTCGAGTCATGCATTAATTTGAATGTTCGTCTAACATAATTCCGGTGTTTAAAAAAAATCATTTTGACAATTTAATCAAATAACATTTAACGATTCTAGGTCTTACGCTCATGGAACGTAACACGCCATTTTTTCTTATAATTTAAATGTTTCTTGTGACTAACTTAAGATTCATTCATTAGCCTCAAACCGTGGCGCAGACTTTATTAACACTTGCCTGTTTTTCGAAGGTCTTCCGAGGAGACGTTTGGAAGGTTTGTCCTAAGAACAGAGAATTTTACATGAGAGAAACAGAGTTGCGCACACAAAAATTATTATAAATTAAACACTGTTGATATTACTAACAATTGAATGTTGCCATCGCTTATATCAACTTATTGATTTTTAAGCTGTGGTAACACTCAAATTTTCGTATTTATTTGACAAAAAAAAAGATATTTCTCTACTTGCATGTTGCTGCATGATTTAGGATCGTAAGCCGCCACTCAGGGCGTTATCGGTAATCATTTTGTATGTCTCGTGTGTTACATTCACTTATTTTGCACATTTTATAGTTGGTGTGTTTTCTTTAGCTAGGCTGCTCTTTTTCCCCTAAGCGCATTTTATCACACTGCACGATTATAATTATTTTGGAAAACTTTCTCTAAGCTTCAGGCATGCTTCGCGTAGAACATGTCAAAGTAAAATAATTAAGCTAACTCTAAAGCTAAAATGTTTTAGGTAATTATTATAATACCATCATGTAAAGGGATTCCATTTGACGAAATATATGAAAAATTTCATTTATCACAACCTCTAGTGATTTTAGATGTCATTTATTACAATGATTTTGTTTTTACTTTGTTTTTATCTTTAACTTTTATTTTAATGGTATTTAAATAATTTGCATTGTGATATGTGTACTGATACAAAGTAATTTCTAACTTTCTATACAGTCGTATTCGGAGTCGGTCCCTCAAGATTTGCCGAGTGGTCGCGAGGTGATGCGAATATCGGCGACCGATATCGATGATGGGAACAATTCTATTGTACATTATAGCCTGGATTCTAATTCACCGGATCAGGCTTACTTCTATATAGATCCGGACAATGGTGTTATATTTTTAAATAAAACCATTGATGTAAGTATAAATTTTTCTTTACTTTTTTTTTAAGTATTATAGTTTATCAAATATATCTCTAACATTAATAAATTTATACCTATTCAATAAATTTTACAAAAAAAATCTGCTCTAGAAATATTTCAATATAAGTATAAGTTTTTTTTTTCTAATTTAAATTCTAAATTCTTGCAGAAAGTACCAGGCTACAAATTCAAATTGAGTGCGATAGTTAAAGACATGGGTGATCCGCCGCAACAAAGTTCGATCACTTTGGATATCCAAGTCGTCGAATCTAACAAGAAAAGCCCATCTTTTATAGAAGTGCCCGACCAGCCGATAAGATTAAAAGAAAATTACGCGGACTTCAACACACCGATAGCTACCGTGAGGGCGGTGTAAGTATTCGGATACGAATTTAATTTAGTCTAACAACATTAAACATTATCAAAGAGAGCTTAAAAGAATCTCCAAGATTCGGAACGAATTATATATACTGTTTTGAGTTCTATCTAATTTGAATAATTTCTTGAGAAAATTAAAGAAGCTTATTACTTTAGTTGGATGTTTCGGTTTATTTTACAATAACGAAATTGTTTTCGACAAATCTTTTTCGTCGGCTTGTTTTGTTTTGGTAATTGTTAATTTAGGACTTTTATCCCCCATAGTTCAAATATACCGGAGGAGAAAAAATTACAATTCGAATTGGTTATGGGTCAAACAGAACAAACAAACAAATGGCATACATTTGTTTTGGAGCCGGAGGCCGATTCAGCGTATATTAAACTTGGAAACCATTTAGATTATGAAAAAATTACTGATTACACGTTAACTGTTCGGATACAGGTAAGATTTTTTTTTTATTAGCTTTACGCTGTATCCCACATGTAGCAGGATAGGCAGAAGGAGCCCAGTGTTAAGACACTCCGCGTCCCACTTTCCGAAAATCCGAATTCTGGAAACATTGTGTGTTTAGTGGCGGAACTCAAAGCTGCGCTTTGCCTCGACACCAGAGCGAAGAAATGAAAATATTAAACATTTCATTTCCTCCATTGGGGATCGAGTCTACAACCAGTCGCGTGGATAGTCACACTTGTGCTCCTGCGCCACAACTGGCCTCAAGCTATAAATGATTTACATAAAGATTTTGTTTTATTATATGTTTCATCGTAGTTGCCTGCTGTACGCCATTTACTAAAATTAAAATTTATATATCCATTTCTTCGCTCTGTCGGTTTCGAGGCGAAGCGCGGCGTTAAGTTCTGCCACTCAACACGCATTGCCTCCAGGATCCGGCAGAAAGTGGGGAACGGAGTGTCTTAACACTAGATTCCCTCTGCTTACCCTGCTGTTCCTGTAACCCTGTTGAGATACAGCGTGAAACTGATTTATTTTATACAAGTTATTAAATTAATAGCTTAAAATTGTACAATTCATTTTTATTGCAGAACAATTACAAATTAGCAGCTGAAACTATAATTCAAATAGAAATAGAAGATGTAAACGACAATATTCCCATATTCAGTGAAATAAGATCAGGCAGTGTTTTAGAAAATGAACCACCTGGCACTCCCGTGATGCAGGTCCGGGCGTTCGACGCCGACGGCACTTCGGCTAACAACCAAGTGACTTACGAATTAGGCGATCCGTCTGACCCATTCGCCATAGATAGTATTACGGGAAATATTACCACTCTCAAAATATTTGATAGAGAAGAGAGAAGTTTCTATAATATTAAGATCATAGCCACCGATAATTCTGAATCTGCTTTAATACCGGGCAAACATAACGCCGGTCAACAAGTGTTTTTGATAGAAATAGCTGATAAAAATGACAATCCACCACATTTTACCCAGGACACGTATGTCGCAGAATCTATAGCGGAAAACGCCAATATCAATGAACTGGTCACGCAAGTCACTGCTCTGGACACAGATACAGGTATTTAATTTGTCTTAATTAATATGTTAATTTTTAATGTCGTGATCATATCAGTATTATATATTTAAAATTATTTTCACGTTTGTTTAACATAAGTATGATATTATATATTCATTGAACGATCACATGTTTGCGTATACAGGTCCTCGTTACGCGGGGGCACTAACGTGTGACTGTAAACGCGATACTTGTGGGTTCGATTCCCGCTCAGGGTAATGAATTTTCATTTCTTCGCACTGGTAACGTATTGTGCGATAAATTACGTCGCTCAACACGCAATTCCTCTAGAATTCGACAGAAAGTGGGAATCGGAAGTATAGTAACTCGAATTGAGTGTCTTTTAATGTGCGGCGTAAAGCGTGATGTTAAATAAATAAAGACTCATCGGCATTAACTATATCGAACTTGTTCAAGTTTTAAGTGTTGAACACAATAATTGTGGATTTAATCTTATCTCACTGAAATATCTATAATATATGATTTTTCTCATGTGATTAGATTAAAACAAAACTCCATTTCTTTTGTTCTATATTAAAATACATTATAACGATTGTCGAGAAAACTCACCTACAGCACTAGAGGAACTAGCAATACAATTAACTAAACAAATGCCTACTTTCAGCTTCCGTGGTAACGTACAGTATTGTAGCCGGCAATACATACGACGCTTTCGTAATTCGTAATTTCACTGGTGAAATTCGTGTTAATAACGAACTGGATTATGAAAATATAACTAGTTATAGCTTAGATGTTAGAGCTTTTGACGGTATTTATGAAGATTATGCCAAAGTGTTAATAAAAATTGAGAATTTAAATGATAACCCACCTGTCTTCTTGGCTAATTACACGAAGACTATCGAGGAAGAGAAACTGTATGAAGGATGTATTGTTAAGGTAACAACATATTTTTTTTGCGATTAAGTTTTATTAATGACATTATAATGTTTTTTCTTTTAAAAGAGTATTTTGTTTTTTCTTTTATTATGATATCTTTTTGATGTCTTGGTAATTATTGGCTATATTAAAGTGTGATTTTGAGTATTTTCTGACCATTAACTAAATTATTATATCTTTAATTACAAAATAAAAATTATTATAAGAAAAAATAGAAGTAAAATTGTTTTTTACTAATATAGCTAAGTTGAACTCAAAGCTAACAATCTACATTTTTTTAAATCCCATTAAACTATATATCGCTAATTATTTTTTTATACTTATAAACAGGTTGAAGCTTACGATCCAGATTTAGACAGAAATGAACCGCAAAATATAGTATATTCATTAGTTAAGCATGAACAAAAGGAATTTCTGCAAATTGACAACGATGGCTGTCTTCGCTTGACAAAACCATTGGACAGGGATCAGCCATCAGGCTTCACCAGGTGGCAGATCCTGATTATGGCAGCTGATCATGGAGGAAGACTTGGATCTGACAGCTTGAGATCTACAACAGAAGTCATTTTAGAATTAACTGATATTAATGACAACGCACCGTTTTTGACTAACGTAAGTATTTTTTTATTTATTTATAAATTTCTCTTTAGTTGACTCAATTGACAACAATGAAAATAAAGCGACTAATTTCCACTGCTCTTCGTCTAAAACTCTAGGAAATGCGTCTAATGGGAAACGATCTGATAAAAAGGAACGGATGTAAAGTAAAAAATGTTACTTTGAAGACGGAATCCTGAAACATTACGCCATTATTGCTTTAGATTTGCAGCATTTTATTTTTAGCTCATACAAATAATTACCCCTTTTAAATCTTCAAAGGACGAACATGCAATTTCCTTATAGAATCCATTTTAGTTTTATAGACCATTTTAAAGGAAGAGCTGTCGATAAATTTAAATTGTACCATCAAGACTAAACCTTTTTGCGGTAACCATCTGTTTTCAGTGGATATTTTACAGGCTTACCTGTTTTTTTCATAGTATTTTATATAGGAATGTGTAAAAATGTGAACGAAATGCGACGGAGAAAAGATTTTTTTTTTATGGAAAAGACACGGCAAACGAGCGTGCGGGTCACCTGATGGT
>DWAN01002804.1:0-14446 GCA_018230445.1 Heliconius hewitsoni | reverse complement strand
TTTGTGTTTAGAATGTTGTCATGTCGACACATTGGGTTCTCTGTTGTTTATAATCTATGACACAGTTTAAATTTAGAATGTTGTATGTTCCTAATTGTATATACATTTGTGCAACATTTATGTATGGAATTCGATTTTTATTTTTTTTATTTTTGTGTGTTTATTTTCTTTTTCTTTGTTAAATTGTTATTTTTGAAACAATATCGATATTGTGTGTGTGTGTAATTAATCAGTGCTATACAGTTTTGGTTTGGGATCAGAGCTTTTATTGTGTCAGAACTTGGTTTTAAAATGTTCTAAGTCATAAAATGCTGGAATATGAGTCATCGATTGAATAATTACACATAATATAAATGAATGGAATTCATCCCTATTGTTTAATCGACATAGATTGCCTCATTTTATGAGTTAGTAGATTTTGTTTTATACTGAGCTTAAACATATTGTGGGATGGTAGCTGGCCTACATAGCTTTTGATGTAAAATGACAAAAAAATCAATAAAACGCTTAGTTTCAAAGTAACGAGTGCCGTCATTGATTTATGTAATAATAGTGTTGTAAGCACAACGCCTCTAATACCATCATCTTAGGCGCTATATCGATTTTGTGAAAAAAAATACTCGTATCCCCATAAAAACGTTGATTCCCATAACAAAATGGATGCTATATATAAGTTGTAGTGTTAGTGGATGTGATTTTTCTATAAAGAATACGGTATAGATGTTATCTCGTGCCCTTTGAAGTTAAATATAGGGACGTCATCTAATCGACTTGTCGCAAAATCGATTCTAAATCGATTCTTAGCTTCGATTGTTTTTGTCTTGGACTACCCAGTGTGGTGCGACTTTTAATTTATAGACTTTTTTAACAATATTTTTATTTTGTTACTCGATTGATATTGTTGTGATAAGCTATGTTATAAAGATATACTTATATTCACACAAAGATTTCAATGATTGCCTAATACATACAAAGTTAAACAAAACAAAAAAGTCGATTTCATTAGTCAAAACAATATAAATCGAGAAAAATTACCCTTAACTATGCATTTAACTTCGCTAAAGGCCTATATATAATGTTTGTATAAAACGGGGATTCCCCTACGTCCATGAATCTTTCGCATGACATTTAAGTATATGTATGATGAAAATTATAAAATATTGTCATTTCGGGCTATGAGAGACTATTTCAACTAAACTTACTAAATATTAGTTTATTTTGACAATGGCTGAGTAGATTTAGAGATGCCATGTGAAAAATTCATGTGTTGCTATATTAAAAAAAATACTTTAAAAAATATTAGTTGAAATAGTTTCTGCATTTAAAAAAAATACTCGTGCAGTTGTGAGTTAGATTCGATAGATTGGTGTGAATATAACAAGGCTAATTTTATCTGTATTTCATTTCATCATTACATTTTCATATATAACTTTTGTTTTTTTTTTTCAATAAAACACTCATTTTTTAATTATAAAAAGAAAACTGCTATTTGCCATTGTAAATTAAAGTTTAACTTAATATCAAATATTATATTGATTAATTATGTATTAAATGCTTATATAGGTCGAAAGTCGGCCTTTAGACAAACGGTCAAATAAATTTCTATACCTAAAGACGTTTATTTAACTTTTTAAATATGGCGTAATAATTTTTCATTCATCTCATACAAATCGTAAAATTAAAATTATAATTTTAAAAATAGTAAAACTCAAAAGACTAACAGCCATGTAGGTTCTTTCTTTTGGGCAAGTCAATATTTTATTTCGTTTTTTGTAATGCGACTTATTTATTATTAATTTGTGATAATAATTGTAAACGTATTTCTACTTTGAATAGCGTTCGTTTAGCGCCTTCAATAAATATCGCTTGTAATAACCATATTGTTTGATTTTTTGTTACAATCTGTTTTGTTACAATTTACACAGATTATATATATAATTCCTTATAATTTTTTTCCTTTGGACAGATTTTAATTTTTTCTTTAATATATACTGGTGCTAGGATACAAAATCGTTAAAACCTCGATGGTATCAAGTTTTATAGATTTTTTTTTAATTCAATGTTCCTAAATTTACCTAAGGCGTGGCGTATTTAGCCCTAGTATGTCCTAAGCCGTCTCTGTTCCTGCAATGAAATTTATAAATATATATATACATAAATAAATAACAACAAGAAAATATTTTAACCTAACCGTCGAGGTCACAGCTTCAATTTACTAGATAGTGCTTATTAATATATAAAAAAGGTCCTCTGTATCAGAGAGACGTATACACCGATCTAATTACTTTTTCTTTGCAATGAAATTGAATGAATATGGACGTCTTGTGGAGGCGAGTGCTAGTTGAAATGCTTTATTATAATAAACATATTTTAACATTGCACATTATAATAAATTAATCGAAATTGAATTTGATGTGTTATTTTTATTGCCCGTTTACCTTTTTTTTGTTTAAGTTTTCTTGGCCGTCGTGGCGCAAGGGCACAGAGGTGTGACTGTAACGCGACGGTTGTGGGTGATAAAGTTTAGAAAATGTTCTTTTTGTAATAGATGACCAAATAAACTTCCTAAAATACTGAAACTTCTTTTATCACTAACATATCGGCTTGTGAAACTGATTTAAAAGATTTATGACTCAAATCGATAATTTGAGTCATAAATCTATTAAATCAGTTTCTGGTCATTATGTACTCATAAGTTTTTTACCATTCGCAAGTTTAGAAAAAAAATCAACCTTTATTGTATTCATATAGTAGAGGAATAAGAATTAAAATTTCAAAATTCTACAATCCATCTGATAATTAAACTTTTTGCCTCCTGCGAATTTGCTTAAAATGCTTAGCAGACTAGTAGTCTTTTACATATTAACGATGTTATTATAGTACATACTAAATTTTATAAGGTTTAATAAAACAAAATAATGTCACAAATTTGTTTATTAAATTAGTAAAGTTATAGCAGATTTTGTACTAGTTCAGAAATTCATTGATAATGGAATTTTAATGGAAGACACACTGTGTACATACACTACATTGTGCATCACTCTTAAAAAAATCCTAAATTTTATGTAATTTTTACATAAAAATATTAAACAATGCCAAACTAACTTGTAATTATTCTATAATCATATTTTTTTACTAAAGAATATAATACTGCGTTTTGATGATAGGAATTATAATTATTATGGTTTCGAATTTATTGTATGTTCTGAAAATTTAGAAAAGATTTAGGAGAACGAAAGATATAAAAGACAACTACTTTCAGAAAATGTATAAACTGAACGTAGCGGGATTTGAACCCGCACCTCTTGGAAGTAATAAAATTTTAGTTTTTTTAAAAGCAGACATGATATTATTATAAGCTTATTTATTTTTACAATATAAATTCGGCATAAATGCAAGATCACACTGGTTGCAATATAATTTGTGACCTAAGACGCACGGTACTAATCTAAAATAAATAAATAAATTTAGGTGCATATCACAGAAAATTTCTAGATATAAATTAAATTCAAATACAATATTCTTACATATACATTGAATTTAGGAATAAGTTAATATTCTTGAGGCATTTATGATATTTTTTCACGGAAAAATGCAAATTATGCATTGTTGTCTCTCCTTATCTGTTTTGTGTTAATAGAAAAAAAAAAGTATTATACACATTGTTTTTAAAATTTGTGAAGTCCAAAAAAAGTTGGCTGTTATCTAAATGAAAAAAGGATAAAAAAAAACAAATAAAATAAACCATATAAAAAAGTTTTCTTAGTAATTAATTATTAGAATAGAGCAAATCAAAGAAAGAAAATATTTATACTGTTATATACTAATTTCAGATTATAATTAAATTTTATTACAAACATTTCATAAAAATAAATAATTACCATAAATTATTATAGGAAAAAGTCATAGAGAGACTACTTTACACTTTTTAACTAAATTATAATACAAATAGCACAAAATATATCCTTTGGATAATTTCTTTATAAATTTCCTAACTTAAAATCACTTTCATATTATATCTTCATCAAATCCTTCCCCAGTAAGGATATGTGGGTCACCTATAGCTGGGACACTCGGACTGTACTCACTTGTAGCCCAAAGGTATAAGTTCAAAGTTCTCTCTGTGCTCTGTGCTATGAACCTGAAAAGATTAAAAATAATTGTTATAACAAACAAAACAACACTTGTTTTTGAAAACTGTCTGTTTTGAAAAGTGAATACATGAAGTAGGGTACAATAGAACACATACATAGTATAAATAATAAAAACATATTTTTATAACAGTATAAAAAAATTAAAAAAATAAAGAAACAATCATAGTGCCTTTCAATTTAAATATAACACTAAAATAGATAAGTATGTGCTAGTACAATAACAAACAAGCATATGTTTTTCATATAATGTATTGATGCACCTAATCTGAATAAAAAAAAATGTTTAATATTTATAGATACTAGAGGACCCGCTAGAATAATACGCGTTGCCATAACGAGTATGTCACTTTGTTTGTTGTGTTTTATATATTCATTTTAATGTATTTTATAAGCAATATTGTTGAAAAATATTAGCATTCTGCACTTCTCCTACATATAAACTATAAGTGTGCCAAATTTCATACTCTTGCGTCTGCACAATTTTTCTAAAAAGGGGTTCAAAGTGTTTCATTCACATTTTAATATATAGATAAAGTTTTAAGTGGTGGAATGCAATGTCAAAGCTTTATGTAACTAGCATTTTAAAAAATCTTTCAAAATTTTATTTTAGTTTATTGTACAATCACTTACAATCAAACCCTTTCATTTGATATTTATATTTGGTGAGACGTGCAAAAAATTGTCACTTTTTGTATTAACATCAATACAATTTGATTACAATTTCATTTCTGATAACAATGACATTACATATAATGTTATGGAATGGAATTGAAGTCGTAATCCGAATTTCGGCTCAATCAGACACTAGGAAGTGGCTTTGAGTGGCTCTACAGTTTCGCAACTCTTACAGATTGTAATATTTCACACATACTAACACATCAAGTCAAATATAAGCTGGTAAAAAAAATATCACACTTATCCGACATTTCGATAGATCAAAATGTCATTTGGCATTTTATGAATAAATTTCTGGATACTGGAATAAATAATATGGAAACAAGCTAGACTAAAACATTGTCTAGCTTGTGTCCAAGCAAGGTAGTAAGCAGGAACTATAATTTTCACATTAATATAGTGGTATATTAATTGAAAGATTATTTTAAAACTATGTCAAATTAGTTACAGATACTAAAAGGTAAATCATTAACAAAAATAATTTATTTTCTTTTTTTGAAATTATTTACTTTATTATTATACAAATAGTTATAAAATATAGTTATCCTTTCTAATAAACTGACACCCTCTAGTCTTTAATACTGCTGGATTATCAAGATTTTACTGTATTTGCAGAATTCAAATATCCCATAACAAGATGAAGTTGAACCCACACTTTCTGATTGCATCACCATGGAATTAGAAAGTGTGGGTCAAATCAAACAAAAAACATAAGCCAAATTACCTCACAAAAGGTCTAACATCCCCTTCGTTAGCAGTTTGTAAATGCTGATAATACAAATGTCTGTGTTGCTTAGCAATGATGACAGGAGGATAACCAGCCTGCATTAGAAGCAAGTTCATTAGAAGTCGGGATGTTCTACCGTTGCCGTCGATGAAGGGATGTATGTAGACTAGCTTGTAGTGGGCTAGGGCTGCATATCTGGAATATATATATTTAAATAAATTATATTTAATTGTATATTAATTTAATATCAATATTTGATTTGATTTAATTTTATTATTTTATTTAAATATTTCCATTTATTCGAAAATACCAGTATTAATTTAACTAAATATTTATTCCACCTAGTTTGAATGGAACCCACAACTGTCAAATTAACATAAAATCATCATAGTTTTAACTACTCCACTACTACATGCATAAAAGCATTATGTATAAAAATGTAAGAAATATAAAAATTTAACAAGTTGTAACTGTAGATAATTCATATAAAAAGAAACAAACCTTACAGGATGCAACTCTAATGCATCTTCTGAATTCAACCAATCTAAAAACTGTGTCATTAACTTTTGTATTTCCGATGGCCCCGGAGGAATGTGACCACCTACATACACCTGAGTTCTTCTAAATTGACCTCCTTCTACAGGATCCACATGTCCTAGCACTCTCTTATGTATCTCTAAGATATCTCCCATGCTAATATCTCTTAATCTGTATAACAAAGTAGTATTTATATACTTCATAGCTGCGTCTAATCCTAAAATTTCATTGTGCTCTGCTATACTTTTCCCAGCGACGGCAATTCTAGTTTCTAATATACTTCGAGTCTGTTGTAGTGTCATAGTGTTTCCTTCAATGGCAACTGTGTGATATATGTGTTGGAAATATGCTTCTTTTTTGGCTCGGCATAGAGCTGCATTATTTTCTGGTATGGATAGCAAAGTGTCTCGTTTCTCGTCAATTTTTCGTAACATTTCTCGATCTAAGTTTTCAACCATACTCGCTGTTCTTTGCCTATTCATTAACGCACCAGTATGATGAGGAAAGTTACTAAGAGCCAATGTGTATAACTGATTCGCTTTCACTACATCTTTCTTGGTTTCCTCCAAAAATTCTCCGTAATGGTTTAATATATCTGCATGTTTTGGAGACAGAGCGAATGCATGTTGGAAAAGTTTCATAGCTTTATCTGCTTTACCATGTTTCTTCATTTCTAACGCTGCGTTCAAGGATACAACTGCCTCTGCGTCTCGTGCTCTATCCTTCTTCCGAGACGGAGCCGGAGATTCTTCAACGAAAGGTTCTAAATAATTTCCATACAATCCAGCTGGTATGGGCGAAAATGGCTTCGATAATCTAACATCATGGTTCAGTAGTTTGTGTAATGAAATTAAAACAGCAAACGTACAAATTGCACTAGACAAAAATAACACGGTTTTACATTTATCTACAATCATTTTGATGTGGAAATTCCTAGTTTTTTCCTTCATCGTTTCTGCATGTGCACTTCTATCTAAGAACAACATTTTTACTATTAGTGAAGCTAAAATTTACTAAAACTGATAAAATCTCAGGCTCAATCACTGTAAATAATTTAGCTTTCATCGCGCAATGCAATAAAATTTCCTAACTCAAATAATAAAAAAACACGTAAGGCCATTGCTTGACAAGTACTTGAGTTTTGACTTTGACAGTGACATTACACAGCTGTACATGTTTTTTTATGATTGATCAGGCAAAAGTTGAAGCGTGGCCGTACACATGCAATAATATAGCCAAAAAAGTACAAATTGTCAATAATATTGTGTGCTTGCGGTCGGTATTTCGATATTGTTGTAGATTTCCAGAAATCCTATTTTTGTCACGGTAATATCGGGAGGACATAATATATATATATAATAGTCAATAATTTTAGGTGTTCGGGCGCGGGCAATATTTTAGTTGAAAAAAGATTTTAAAGGAGGCGGATGCTTACGTTTTTTATACAAGATGGGTGACTAAAACAGTGTAAATAGCGAAAACCATGTTGATATTACTACTCCCACGGGAAAACAATATTATTTAATAGAGTTTTTTAAAATCTAAGAAACTTATCAGAGCTGTGGAATACATCAATTAAAGCATACCACAATAAAGCTTAAAAAATTTGTGCGCTAATAAAACTGCTCAATATTTATATAATAATGTAACTATATAGAGATAGTAATTTTTGAATGCAGCTATCTCTTATCCTCATGTAATTTTCTTTTAAATCATCCTCTGTTAGTAAAATTAGCTTTATACTGTATGCACACAGTAGGCTAGGCAGAGGGAACCTAATATTTAGACCTTCCGTTCCCCGTTTTCCACCGAAGTCTGTGTGAAGCGGCGGAACTAAGCGACTGCGTCAGATTTTACGATGAAATATCGTCAATAATACGGGCCCACATATTGAATAATATTATTGACAATGGTATTGTGTACTCACAAAAAAAAATAAACTATCTAACGCTTTATTTTTTTTACAATTTAATTCCGTGTCCCAAGTTGTTAATCCACTTCGGCGTTGCTGTACAGCATAATGCTTTCAGAGTTCGGCTTAAAGTGGGGAAGTGTCTTAATGGTAACGGAATTCTCAGATTCCGTGTGCTATGTGCGGGACACAATATGAAGATAAATCTTAAAAAAATAAACAAACATGATAAGAATATCGTCCACCACCATCTTGAGACGACACTGTCGGTTTTGTTATTTTTGACGGAGACTCAGGTTGTCCACCAATCCGACCAATCGACACAGCCTATCACTAATACTCCGGCTACCAACTGGAACGAAGGCAAAAGCCTGGCATTGAGTTCCGCCACTTCACAGGCATTGCCTCGAAAAAATCGGCGGAAAGTGCGAATAATTCACTTTGGTCGTTGTACCTGTTCTTTTCTTAGCCTTTGAGATTCCTTTTAGAAATATACTCATTAAATTTAAAACTATAATTCATTTAATGTATGCGCTGATTATATTTTTTGTGTAGAAAATTAAAATAAAATAATGTTTTATACCCTTTTATTACTATACTAAAATACTCGGGCTCTCGGACTCTTACTTAGACTGTTTTATTTTAATTTTAAATGATTGAACTGTCTGGACGAGACGTGAGCGTGACTCATCAATCCTTCAGCTACAGTTTCTCAATAAATGTTTTAAAATTGACATAAATTTTAATGAGTGTAAGATAATGCTTCATTGCATATTATACAAGGGACTTGTTTTGATTATTTCATAAGATTTTTATCAAGATTGGGTTATTGGGGTTTTGGTATTATATGAGGTAACTGACAGGTATGGCCTGCGAAATAAACGACACGACTCAATTTTAATCGTATATTCCATATTTCAATACGTTCATTCTCTCGAATAAATAACAAAACCTTACATTAACATTCAGATCATCAATATATTAGATTAAATACAACGCTGCATACGGTACTAAGTTATTATTAGTAACTAAAGTTATTGAAAATTAATTTAAAAATATGAAATTTGTGACCTCAGCCTAATGGCGTAAGTGGCTCGATGACGTAAGGTGAGTTAAGGGTCACTTCAACGTACGAGGCAATTAATACCGCATTTTAACGATCACACGCAGTTTACAGCTGACTAGATCTTTGCAATAAAGCATCTAACAACTTTAGAAAATTAATTATTTCATGTAAACGAAACGCAATGTGTAGCTGACCTCGTAAATGCTGCTTTTAGCTATTATTGCCTGGCTACACAACTTATTCTACATTATAAGCTAGAGATTATATGGCAGTAGATGAAAGAAAGCAGTCAATTCGAGATCTTATCAAACAGCTTATGTTGCGGCTGACGGTTACATACATTATACGGCAAGAATACAATCACCAATTTATTTAAACAATTGGCTACATTACTAATGATGAAATAAATGAAAATATTTCGTCAATTCTATCTATCTTCTGTATATTTTAAAAGTATTAAGATACGTATTACACTGGAAAGCCTTACAATTTCATCCATTCAAGGTAATTCATATCTTTTACTTACATAACTACTATATCTTTAACTAATTTGCTTATATCTAATATTTTATACAATTTCACTCGACATTGCTCAGTTCGTGCGACCAGCGCCTCAAACACCCGACTCGATTAGTTACAATCTAAAAATCTATAATACAGACCACAGCCCGATTTCGAACTAGTAACCCACAATGGTTAATGAAATGCATACTATATAAGATGCATTAGGGTAACTCCGAAAATCAGTATTTCTAATTACCTTTACGATCAAATTACAGCTGTATTTCATGTTTTGCAATATTCACCTAGTAAGGTTTGTACTAGTACTTGGATACATATACAGCTATACTCTAAGCTAAGCTATTTGAAATACATAATATTTGGAGATTCCCGAATGCATTTTAATTCGATTTTTAAAAAAAATTGACGTTGATTACTATACAAGGTCTAATGTGTATGGAAGAAAGAGTATAATACAATGATTTATTGTGATAATCAAATTAAATGACAATGATTTTTTTTAACAATATATTTTTTTATGAATGTAAGTTAAATACACAAAAAATATTCGATATCCAGTTACAGTGCCTAAAAAGCTATGGTAAAAAATTAATTAATTTCCTCTTTTATTATTATGTTTTTAAAATGTTAATAGATATTATCGAAGAAATGATACAATTTGAAGAAATACCCAGAAAATATAAACTATTGCTTATTCGCCAATTATAATTCGTCCATCTGTCAAAATGAAATGACAGCCACATTATTTTATTACAAAGGCACACAATGTAAGTAAATTCGTATTGTAGTATTGTTGAAACAACAACAAATGCAATTTTAACAATAACATTATAAATTCCACTGCTGTGGAATTTAAAATCATTTGCAAATATTAAAACACTAATATAATTCGAGACTTTGAGTTGACGCTGAGTAGCCATGCTGAGTTCTTTCAATGGCACATTGAGTCTACCAGGATCATGGTGGAATAGAAGGAGCATCCTAAAGTAATCATGGTGCCCATCGCTATAGATGAATGGTAGGCCCTAAAGGTCTTCAGGACGCGGAGGTAGCGAGGACAGTGGGCAAGCTCACCGAGAACTAGGCGGCCGACCTGAAATTAATAGAAAAATCTTTTAGTAACTTTACAATGGACTCGTTGAATAATTAATTAACAGGAATTAAAGATACAATCAAAATTGAGGTCACTCATCATGCAATCAATGGAGCACACTTTTAGTATACCTATATAGTCCATACCCACCCCAATCATTTTAAATTAAAAAAAACAACCTTTACACGAATATTTCTGTTAAAAACCTCCCCCCTAGAAAATATGTCAAGATACGCTTTAGGTATAATTAACTTTAAAAGTATATAACTACTATTTATACGTTGCACTTCATATGTTGTTTAGTGATAAACGAAATCTAAAATATTAAGAAATAAAATATATTTATAGCATAGTGAACTAAACGTTGAAAATAATAATAATTTGAAACGACACGTCGCAAGTCGTTTGATATTAAATACTAAACACGTGTTTTACATTTGGAGGATGATTGACAGTATGACACTGTTGCTAAGTAAAATGACGGTCTTGTCTTGTTTTAATTTGACTCGCTGATCTTTCTTGTCACATCAATAATATGTAGGATATAAGGCACTATAAGTAGGTAATAAGGTGTTCAATTTTAAAACAATCAACTTTTTATATTGACAACTATTTTTAAAATGTATAACAAAAAAAAAATTATAATAAATAATATATTCTCAAAATATATAAAATAAATAGATAGAGCCATTTTGAATTTGATAAAACAAATTACTTTAAAAAATGTTCGCAATCATTAGAGCGTGTATGGTCGATTTAATTAGAAAATATACTACACTGACATTACCAAATAAGGATGGTAGAACTCGTTAAGACCTGACATATTCGGGTCTATGAATCTATGTGTCATCTGTGGAATTTTTACACCTTGTAGTTTATAAGATAATTAAATTCTATTTTATAATTGTATCAACTTATTATTATTAATTTAAATTCTATAAAAAAAATGTCTGAATTACATTTTAATAATAACGAATAAAATCTACTATTAAAATAATAATATTTCTATTTTCTATTTACAAAAAAGAAATTACATATTTGATAAGAAAAATGATGACATAAATCAAAGTATAAAATCTTTAACTATAGATACCTACATATTACTCGTCGTTAACAGTATCGTACAAATTGGTCTATTATATTTTTTTGCATATTATATTCATTGATTTCATACAAACGTGTATCAAAGCAACGAAATTACTAGTCGTGACTTAGCAACTATTATTCGCTAATCTAATAAATCTATAAAAGTATTGAGCGTATCAAATATTTATATAAAAAGCTACGTATGTATGTAGATACATATGTTAAGTAGTCGTGTCTTATTGAATCGATTGAAAATAATAGATTAAATTAAAAATAAATAGATCAGCTTCACACTGTCTCCACACAGCAGGGTAGGCAGAGGAAACCTCGTGTTAAGACTCCATTCCCTACTTTCCGCCGAGGTTTGGAGACATTGCGCGTCGAGTGGCGGAACTCAACCCCGCGCTTTGCCTCGACAACAGAGCGAAGAAATGAAAATGTGAATAAATATTTAATTTCCTCGAATGTGGATCGAACCCACAACCAGTCCATTTTACAGTTCCAATTTGTGCCCTTGCGCCGATAATAGAAACGTAAATTATAATCATGTGCCATTGCAGCTTAATAAAATAATTTTTAAAATTATCTAAAAGTAAGGAAAATATAACACTAAATAGACAAACATCATTTTTTAAAATATTATAATTTAAAAAAAAACTGTGATCTCCACTCGATTTTCCAATTATTATCTATTATTTAAAGAAATTGCAAGTTGCATATGCTCCTTTACCACTGTGTAATATAGTACAGACGATAAGTGGTGGCTGCTCTAAATTAAGGTTTTCTGTACTTTTCACATTGATCACTTAGAAGAAAATAATCAAAAGTGAAATCAAACTTGCGCAGCCATCTAACTCCAGGGCGACCACTACACATCAACCGTACTGTAGTAGTAATTAAAAAAAACAACTCACTTCCTGTCCACCGCCGGCGGCTTCCTCCATTTGTGTTTTGACGTGTTTCGCACGCAGCATCGGCCGGACGAGGCAGAGGCGGACGTACGCTTCGATACTGAATACTACTAACAGCAGGGCTAGCTGTAACAAGAGAAAAGGGAGATTAGTATTGAGTACAGCAAAACAGTAAACGGTTGTGTATTTGATTCCCATTTGGGGGATGAATTATTTTTATTTCACTCTGGAAGAAAGATAAAGCGCGGTGTTGAGACTCGGCATTTACCACGCAGCGTCTCGGTGCAAGGAGTGAAGTGTCTTAACACTTAGTTTTCTCAGCCTACCCTACCCTAGTATATATAAATAAATACATTTAAATACATAGATACAAATGTATTTATTTATATATATTTCTTAGATCTGGTTAAAAAAAAAAAAGCAGTTCGTTTCCGCTAGCCAACAAAAGAAAATGAATAATACAAAAATATTCAATATAAATAAATACCTATGTAAATATTAAAGTTTTTAAAATTTTTTTTCTACGGCCTTAGTAACGTTATACACGTGGATATATTTGCTGTTTACGATTCATGACTTTAAGCACGCTTATTACTATTGATAAAGTAAAATATTATAAAATTTTATTGTTCTTACATAGTAATTTATGTTTTTTCCGATTATTTATGCATATAATATTCTATTTACAGATTCAGTGTTTCGTTTCGTGTCACAATGAAAAATGTTCATACTTTATGCATTGTAATTCCGATAGAGCGTATCTTGTTTTATTATAAATTATTTATTATTAGCACTTATGAGTGCTCTCTTCCTAGTCTCCTTGCTATATGCATATTACAGCGTGGAGCTGAATAAACAAAATTGTAATCTAATGTCATCGATGTGCGAAGCGAAAAGCGAAATGCGAAATATCGTTATTTGAAAAATAATGTAATACATGCCTAAGTGTAACTAGTTACATCGGTTTTTTTAGTTTTTCGTTATGTATATTTTTATATCATTCGAAAGTTTAAAATAAAATACAAAATTGATATTTATTTTATTTTATATACTAGAGATTTTCTATTTAATTTAAGAAATTGTAGAAACCTTCAATTAACTCATAATTTTTTAGAAAGGTCTGAAAATTTGTTTCACTGGCTGTTGGCAGGTTAAAGGTTTACACTCTAAGTCGACGATATGTTAATGCCCGTAATTTTATCTATTACAAACTCTTTGTAAGTTTTTTTTGTAAATTTTATTTTACAAAATAAACTTATAAAGAGTTTGTAATAGTTTGTAAATTTTATAACATTATTTATAGCTTCTAGGTAGGTAGAGGGAACCTAGTGATAAGACACTCCGTTCCTCTTTTTTCGCTTAATGTTGATGCCGAAACTTTACGCATGGTCTGCTAGCTACAGGTCGAGAAAACGGTAATAATTAGTTATCGCGATAAGGAATCGAGCCCACAACCGTCTCGTTTACAGCCTTATGCCGCGCCACGACGGCCTCTATTAAATTACTAACATTCATATAATTGCTTTTTATAATAATGGATGTAAAAGGTAAAAGTACAATATGATCGCTTATAAAAAAATATTTACTGCTACGTCACGTATCTACAATATTTCAATATCATTCGGTTGCATCGAAAAAAATCGAAAGCTATTTTCGTTTGACATTTATTGATAGCATCAATGATAATAAATGTTATAGTATGAATGAATTATTCAAATATTAATATTAATATATTTATGTATTTATTTAATTCATGGATATCT
>DWAN01002803.1:0-14446 GCA_018230445.1 Heliconius hewitsoni | reverse complement strand
GCCACTCAACACGCAATGCCTCCAGAATTCGGCAGAAAGTGGGGAATGGAGTGTCCTGGACACTATGTTCCCTCTGCGTACCCTGCTGTGTGCGGGATACAGCATGAAGCTGATAAACATAATAACAATTTACTTAATATTATAAATATAGTATGAGAAACTAAAGTATATAAAGAATCAAAATACAAAAAAAACACAACATATCAATATAACAACTTTCACAAAAGATAATTATTCACTAAAGGGAACAAGGAAGGCTATTACATCTGAAGTATTAAAAGCTGAGGATCCAGACACTCCTCCGGAGGATCTTCTTTATACTGTGTTGCATGGAAAGAATGAAGCTAACAGGTATTTTATATCTTGTATTATTATTATTTTGTGGCATCTTATAATATCATTCATAAATTGACATTGTACCGAAAATGCGAATTTAATTTTATTTAATTTCTAATTATTTGTAATATGTTATGCTATTTATATAAATGTTATTAATTTGGAAAATTATTTGTTAATAATTTTTATTTATTAATGTATAATTATAAATAAATAATTTATTTTTTACTTTGTTTCTGTGTTTCAAATAAACTTACTTACTTAAATTTTATTAGTGGCCATATCGAAATGTCTGGTCAGCCAGTGGACTCGTTCACGCAGCAAGACATCGACTCCGGCGTGATATCGTACGTGCACGGCACTGGGGATAAACAACTTAATAAGACTTCGCTTCGCCTTACGCTACAAGTAAACACTATTTATGTTTTCTTTTTTAGCTTGACCCCCAAAAAACAAAGGAAACCTACATTAGGTTCCCTAAAACACTCCGTCCCACATTAAATATTATTTTTTTACGGTGTTGTGTGTTAAGTTAAGGAACTCAACGCCGCACTTTGTTTTGTTACTACAGCGGGGAAATGAATATAATCCATTCCTTCTAAATAAAAATTAAACCCATAACCGTAGCGTATATAGTCAGATAGTAGAGTCTTAAACCCAATATTCATAGTTTACGCCATCTGGACTATAAATGTATGATAATTCTTATACGAGTATATATTTCAAATATCTTTAATTCTTTTTATGTGGTCAGACATTAGTTGGCTTGGTTCTAATCTATCGCACATTTCTTTAAAAATTTGTAGAAAATGAAATGTGCTCCCTGCCTATTCAAGATATTCAGAGAAAGCATAAAGATGAAATGTAAATATTAGGTCGTGTCCATTACGATCGTAGTGGGTAGAAATCGATCTGAGTAGGGGTATTATTTATAACTAGAATTTTACGTGAGGCTTCACTCGTGTAAGCTTATTGTTATATTAAAGCCAAATTATACATTTTTACGTTAATTGTAGCCTATGTGTTATTTTGCTGTATAAGTTACATTACGTACATGATGCACGTAACTTATAAACCAAACGATTTTAATATAAGTTTAGATGTACGGGGTACATCTAAACTTATATTAAAATCAAAACTAATCTGTACATGGAAGATGAATCAGAAAAAAGCTATTAGTTGGGGATACGATTCCCACTCAAGGGATGACAAATTATTTTCATTGTGAAAATACTCATTTTTAGGTGAAAAGACAAAGCATGGAATTGTGCCACTCAATAAGCAATGTCTCGAAAATTGGCCGGAAAATGGTTAACGGAGCGTTAACACACTCCGTTATATGTTCCTGCTATATATGGGATACAAATATTAAAGAAAATGTATACTCAAATATTTATTTGTTCTAAGGTTTCAGACGGCATAGAAACTAGTGGCCCGGGCGTTCTTCGCATATCAATAGTGCCGCTGCAGGTCCGTCTAGTGAACAACACCGGTCTGTTCCTGGTTCACAACTCGTATGCCGTCATCACTTGTGACAACCTGACGTTTACTACGAACGCAGATGAAACTAATGTGCATGTCAAGTAAGTCATAATGATAATAGTATTTATGAAATTGTTTAAAAGAACACAATTTTTTTTCACCAAATAAATGCTGTTGAAAAAAAATATTGATAATATCGGTTTTAAATATTTATAAATATCTCTATGAGGGCGTCGTGACGCAGGGGCACAAGGGTATGATTAACGACGATTGAGGATGCTATCCACACTCGAGGGAATAAAATATTATTTATTAAAATTTTCAATTCCGAAGCTAAAGACAAAAGCTTGGCGTTGAGTTCCGCCACTCAACACGCAATGCCTTGAAAACTTCAGTTTAACGTAGGGAACAGAGTGTCCTAAAACTGCTTACCCTGCTGTGAGTGGGATGCAGCGTGAAGATGGAAAAAAATCTATATTATAAACAAGTAAATCTATATTTTTACAGATATGACATAGTGAAACCTCCACAATTCGGTGTGGTGGAGCGTCTCAGAGTCTTAGATAGTACATGGCAGACAGTCGATTCATTTACCAGCGAGATGATTAACTTTGGCCGTGTAAGATACATGCACATCCTTGGTAATCCTACCCATGATGAGTTCAAGGTAAGAAGCCAATAATAAAGTACTAATAAAGCTATGTACAGTTAGAACCTTGTCTAATATATATTTTTTCGTCAGTTCAAAGCATCCGTGGGTACAGTGCGAACGAACACGTTATACGATTTTCGACTTACGTTTATAAAACTCGAATTATACCAATCTACGAACGAAGAGTTAGTATTAAATAACACTAGGGAGGCGTTCATATCGTCCCTACATCTTAAATTCAAAACGAAACCAATCTCTTTACCTGGTGATAGAATTATTTATACAATTTTGAAGCCACCGAAGTATGGCATTCTTCACTTGTCGTCAGGGAAACATCACTTGCAAGTGCACAGTTCATTTACACAGCAAGACATCGATGCGGACCTTCTATGGTACAGGCTGCACCGACGCGCCTATTCTCACATACAAGATGAATTCACATTCGTAGTGGGAGCTACGGAATGTGAAAATATTACTGGAGTTATGACTATCAGACATGTTCCCGGCACTTCCACCTCCGACCACTTGTCTGGAAGAGTGCGCACTACCTTAGAACGACTGCAAGTTATAGAAGGTTCTCGAATGGCAATACCGGCGACCCATCTCAATTTCAGAACAGATGTTGTTACTAACTTAGTGTTTAACATAACACATTTACCGAAACATGGAAAAATAGAAGTTATAACTGATAACTTGAAAATTTTAAGAGATAACACCACTTATTTTACACTGCAAGAGCTAAATTCTGACAGAGTATATTATTCGCACGACGACTCAGAAAGTAGACACGACTCTTTTCATTTCATGGCTCTCAGTCCAGAACCTGAAGATTTTCAATATGTTGGTGTGTTCCACATTGACATAATACTTAAAAATGATAACAGTCCGGTACGTGCCAATGAAAAGGTATTCCACATAGTGCACGGGGGAGCAAGACTTATAACGTCTAGAGATTTGAGCTATACTGATGCTGATTTAGATACCAAACCCTCAGATATTATATATACTGTTCAAAGATTTACAAAAGACCCGCCCAATGGAGGTATTTTCCGCGCGGATAATCCGTCGGAACAAATAGCTCAGTTCACGCAAGACGACATAAACAAAAACCTTGTCCTCTTTAAACACCAAGGCAAGGAGTATGGGAAAATGTCATTTTGGATTTCAGATGGATTGTTTGATGTCAATGGTAATTTGGAAATTCAAGCGTCACCGCCTTTCATAAGGATGTACCCTACAAATGGTTCTATAGTCGAAAATGGCAAGGCTGTTGTTATCACCAATAGAGATATGCAAGTACGTATTTATTTTGTGCTAGATTATTGTTTCATGTTAAATTCACATGTATAAAGAAAACTTAATTATACATCACTTTTAATGTTTATATATATAAAAAATGCTTAATTGGATATTTTTTTATATATTTCTTCTATTATAAAGGTGGACACAAACATGAACTGCCTAGAGGAAGACATCCGTTATGAAATAACACAAGAACCGAAACATGGATCCATAGAAGTTGGCGAAGGACAAGGGGCGATTAGTTTTACACAACTCGATATTGTCGCCGCAAGAGTTTCTTACAGACATCGCGAACCGAAGGCACCTACAGATATGTTTAGGTATTTTTATATGTTTTAAATACTCTTATGGCATTGTATTCATTTTGAAAATTATTCAAACGTAATGTCGTTGTCCATTTTTATTTTTATTATCTAACAATATATTCTATTCATATCAACCCAAATTGACTTGATACAAAAATTTTAAGAAATATTATTCTTAAAAATTCAAAACAAAATTTTGTTTTAGATTTAAAGTGATGTGTTTAGAGGCATGGGGAGAAGGTGTTTACCCTATAAAAATTTTCCCATCAAGTTACTGGGAACCTCTTAAAATTACTACTAACAAGCCGCTTATAGTTGAGGAGTCAACCAGCGTCAATATAACTAAGGACATATTAGAAGTATGTATTCACTCATATAAAATTGTATACGATGAGTTTTAATGACGCGCCGTTAGTACGTTTGCATGCGGCGATAGGTTTTATTTTAATTTGAAATGAAGACTAATATATTGGGTTATCAGAAAGGGTAGTCATCAAAGATATAAGTCTTATAATCTATACAAATAATAATAATGGCGATACTAAATAAAAATATGCTAGCATTAAAAATATTATTGCCTTTAAACTATACTAATATTTATTGAACTACACTCGTGAATAATTATATTTTTAATCCTTTAGGTAATGCATATTCAAATTGAACCTTCTAACATTGTCTATCAAGTAACAGAAGGTCCTTACCATGGCTGGCTGGAAATATCGTCAACCCCAGGTACAATTGAGATGGAAAACTACAATGAAGAACCAATACATACAAAAATGTTTGACCAATCGATTATTAACTCTAATCGACTTGTATACGTGCAGTCTGGCGTAAATCGTACTAGGGATAAAATAAAAATGGACGTCACTAACGGAATAGTGTGGCTCCGCGATGTCGAATTGATCGTGATAATAATACCTGAACATTTTTATGTAACAGCGTCTAATTTAACAGTCATAGAAGGAGAATCTGTGAGTGTGAAACAGGATTTATTTAGAATTGTTACCGACTATTATAGAGGTAAAGTTATATCATACAAAATAATACAAAAACCGAAATACGGCAAAATTATGATGGCTGATCAAGAACTATCATTGCTACCCATACTGAAGCTGAATTCCGGTAATATATTGGTAAGTGGCATCCCTTTTAATATTTTTTACGTTGCATGTATATAGAGTTCTATTATTTTGCAAAAAACCTTTCTATATATAACAAATGAGAACTCTTTTTTCATTCATGTTAATATTTTTTCATAAAGATTTGTATTTAAGACCGACATATACTATTTTTAGTACGTTAACGACGGCTCTGAAGAATCTTCAGACTCAATCAAGCTAGTAGCAATTACTGAAGGAGGAAAAGAAAGTGAATCATTCTTTGTGAGAATTAACATTATGCCAGTGAACGATGAACCACCAATAGTAGCTGCTAATACTGGTCTCTGTGTTTGGGAAGGCGGGACCTTTACATTTACTAGGAATGAATTGTGTATGTGTTATATATACGTGTTTTATTTAACAAGAAACTATATTAGAGCAAAAAAATATTTTTTAATATATGATTATCTATTTATCATAACATTATATTGTGCTGCGCATAAATAATTAATAGATATTCGAATTTAAAATAAAATTATTTTATTTAAAAAAAAACAAACATTTTACAGACGTCAACGATATTGATACACCACTTAAGAATGTAACAATACGAGTGGTTGATATTGTTTCTGGTTACATTGCTATAAAAGGAGATCTAGAGAATCCCGTCGATCATTTCACACAAGCCGATATCGATAACAGACAAGTAATTTTTGTCCACAAAAGTAAGTTGCTACCGTCTTTTTGAAATACATTTTCTCTAAAATAAGCTATTGCGTCATTTAATTAAAAATATTTTTTTTTCAGACGGTTCAAAGGGCAAGATGATATTTAATGTTACAGATGGACTTCACGAGTTGTCCAAAATAACGTTTCTCATAACAACAAAATCGGTGTCATTAAAATTGATTAGAAAACAAACATTACGTGTTTTCCCCTTGATGAGGGAGCCTCTAAACAACTATTTACTAATGTCCAAATGCTCTGACCCTTCTAGGAATATAATATACAAAGTTGACAGAGCACCCTCCTTGGGTAGATTAATAATGCTCAATGGTGAAAATCATCACAGATCTATAAAACAATTCACCCAGCAAGATGTCAACGACACTTTGGTATACTACGAACATACCCACCCATTCTCCGATCTCTACACTAATGACTCGTTCATATTTACGGTAGAAGCAGCTCTGGCTAAGCCGATAGGTGATCAAATGTTTAATGTAGACATATCGGTTTCCTCCGGCGGTCTCTCCAAGTACGTGTATATACCACAAATCAAAGTTCAAGAAGGTGACAAGGTGCCGTTACGAGCGAACGTGACGAACGTCATAACGTACCTTGAGTCTCAAGCTGGAGTCAGGCAGCCACAAGTAGAGGCACAGTGGTCGAGTCCAACTCATGGTCAACTGAAACCATACCTGTCTTCACTAACGCAGGCACAGCTCGAAGGTGGTGTGGTCACATACGAACACGACGATTCGGATACAATGCAAGATAAAATAGATATGGCCTTATATTTGCTACCAGACTATGTACTCTTATGCAATGTTACTATACCCATAAATATTATTCCTGTCAACGATCAACCTTTTCGATTGCTCACTGATTCCCCTCAAATACAAGTTGTTCAAGGTGAAAATTATACGCTAACTAAGAACGATTTATCAACTGAAGACGCTGATACGGGACCATCTGGTATTTTATACGACATTATTAGTGGGCCGACGCAAGGTCGGTTAGTGATGTTTGACAAAAACCAAACAATGGACGAAGCGCAATCTATAAATAAATTTACACAAGAAGATATAAACAACGGAAAAATTGTTTATGAACATTCTGGATTGTTACAAACGGCTACTTTCTATTTTAGAGTGTGGGATGGTCAGTTTAAACCAACCTACACAGTGTTCACGATAGATGTGATTCCAGTAATATTGAACGCGACGTCTCTCCATCCGATATACTTGCAGCAAGGTTCTAACGTAGCTTCAGTTACCATTGACCAGATACATATAGAGACAAACGCAAAGAAATCCAAAGTTTGGTACAATATCACAAGGCAGCCTGTCCACGGAATGATTTACTTGGGCCGCAACCCTGTGACGTACTTTTCTCATAAAGATCTAATGGATAAAGTTGTTATTTATATGCAAAATGACATGACCGTTGCTAACGACAGTTTTGATCTTGTAGCTTATGTGCATAATAGTAATACAACTTTACCTTTTACAATTAATGTAATTGTGCAGCCGTTAATGTCGTTGGGTAATTTAAAGATAGAAGACGATAAGGCTAAACTAACTCTCAGTAACTTAGATGCTACGGAGCTGGCTAAGCTGACTGCCAGTGATCCAGTTTATACGATCATAAAGAAACCTAAATATGGAACTATCAAGAAGATCATTCGAAGTTCAGGAGAAAAAACTAGTGCCAGAGAAAGAGAAGTAGCATATTTTACCCACGAAGATATTAAAGCTGGCGTCATATACTTTGTAGCGAAAAAGAAATTGAATGACTTGAATGAACTGGAAGATACTCTTAAATTCTTATTAGCGGCAACTATATTTCAACCGGCGTCCGGAGATTTGAAAATTATGATAGGAAGTCGGCAAAAGAAGAATTTGCCTGGACCTAATGATCCTGAAAGTCACGAAGGTGTGCCGGTAAGTACTTCAGATAATTGCATATATTAACATACGGTAACATAGATATATAAAGTGATTGAATTGCATATATTAACATACGGTAACATAGATATATAAAGTGATTGAATTGCATATATTAACATACGGTAACATAGATATATAAAGTGATTGTAAGAAAAATATTTTGTATTATATTTTTAAAGGTGGCCAATGGCGAATCCTCATCGTATTACATGATGATATTGATGGCATTACTCGGGGTAGTATTGGCAATCGTAGTTATATTTGGTCTGCTCAAATGCCGTCGATACATGATGAGGGACCAGAACGCCTTGGTCAAGATCCATGGACAAAGTCAAGGTGCAGTAGCTCCTATACCGCTGCCTCGGCCGCCTGATCACTTAATGCCGTCTCCTTCTCAAGCTACACCACCCATCAAAAGGTTTGCTATTTTAGCCTTAAAAGAAATTAGAATATCCTTGCATTGCATATAATATAAAAGATCACTTAACAGGTCTAAGTAACTCTTATGTTAAATGTTGTTTGTGAAAAAAGACAAATATTGTTTTTAGAATAAAATTCCAACAATACATTCCAATTAAATTAAAAAGATTGTGACACAATAACACAGTAGTTAGAGCACACTTATAAAAAATGTGTAAAGAATTGACTATGACTTTCTTTCTTCAATTCCAAAATATTTTAGTTTTCTAAACTTGATCCAGGTACGTGTCGTCAGAGCAGTCGGTCCACACTGGTACCAGCACGCCCTTACCGTCGGCGGGCAGTGTGGCGTGCAAGGTGACTCCGCTAGCTGATGGCGTCCCTGACCTCAACTCGAGATATCCTTATGGTGCTGAGGATCATACTGATGTAAGATATATCTATATTTACTGCCTAAAACTCTTATATAACTCTTTGAATGACTAATATACAACGCGCACCTGAAACTGCACAGCATATAAAACTATTATTGTCATCGTCTTCTTTATCGTGCGAACTTAAATTCAATCAAAACAAATTATGTAGTCTTACATGATTAATAAATAACTAATAATGTATAGTATGTAAAATAATAATATATTACTGGCACTGTTGTATTTCTATGCCGTAACTGAGAGAAACAAGTAAATAACATAATATTTTCCAATAGGCTGAAGACTGGAGTAGTTACGAGGCAAGCGAGTCGGCGTACCCGATCCGAGCGCCTGGCGTTGCGCCCGCGAACCCCATGCTGAGGCGCAACCAGTACTGGGTCTGACCCGCGGACACCTGCACGCTGCCGAGGACGCCCAGGCAATGTAAATCTATCAACTCTATCTACCTATCTATCTATCTATGTATCTATAATTTCATCTGTAAAATATCTTTATGTCCATGGACAGTTTATATGCCCAGGTCAATACAGTCCCAACGTCACGTTGAAACACTGTCCGCCATCATGTACGAGGTAGACGATAGATTTTAATTTGTATACATTACTCAACTAATAGAAAATTTTGCGACCGTGGGACAAAACACCACGTCTTGCTATCTTATTTGCTTGAGCATGTTGAGTGTCTCAATCAACTAATAGTACAATATCGTTACAACATGTACTGTATTTTGTTCCTCACCAGGAATACTAAGATGATTAGAAAATATCTTACAGTATGTCATTTTAGTTATAGTGTGTGTGCTATATACGGTACAGCGTGAACGTAAAAAGAATGTGTAATTTTTTCAACGACAAATGATTATAAATACAATGTTGATGTTTTCAGCAACGTTTGCTAGTCATCACAACTGCATGACGTTGAACCGTCGGCCCCACAGGCGCGGTATGGACTTCGTCCCTACGCCCTTTCTGCTAAGTAACTATAAAGTCACCAAATATGCTAGCTGTGAAGTTACACTATAATTCTGATATTACAAAAAACAAACCAAAATGGAAAATATGTATTTTATATTATTATAATATTATAAATGAATGTTTGTTCCACTTTCACGCAAAAAATACTGTACGGATCTAGATAATATTTTACAGTAATACATTAGAATAACATAGGCTGCAATTTGTGTAAAGACTTTGTATAATTTGGCTAAAATATAAATGTGAGGGGTCTCGAAGCTTGGGTCGATAGTGTAAAAGAAATTAAAAAAAAGGTTTTATAATTGGATAAAAAATGTTCATGATTTTATCTATTGTATAAACATAAATTTGTTAATACAATTAGACTAGAGACTAGATATTACTCATTTACGATATTTTTCTATAAAACATAATTGATAATAATCTAATAACCACCTACATATTCTGCATACATATATGTGATATAGTCGCATCATTTATATATAAAAACGGCCGTTTATTGTGATTTATAATATCCATAGTAGTAATATTGAAATAATATTATAAATAAATAAACAGGATAAAAAATATATATAACTTTGACGCCACAATGGCTGTTTCGAAACATTATTCATATTAAATTTACATATACATTTTAATATAGTGTATAAAAGGTAATCTGTAATTTTTACAAATTATTTACCTAATGGAAAATTTTATTATAGTGTGAAAATATCGATAATCAGGTCTTATGCGAACATTTATAACGAATTTGGAAGAAGCAATAACATTAACAATGTAATAGTTATTTCTTAGATATTGTTTAAGATTTAAGTCATTTTAAGTCATGGAGTGTACTTACATTGTTAATAAATTATAAGCAATCTGTTAATATTTTTGCATGTCATAATATTATAGCAATGATTATTTTATGTTTTAGAAAATAGAATTTTTTAATATGATTATTTTATTGGTCAAATTATATAAAGTCTTAATATCGAGTTCCTTGCAAGAAAATTGTTAAGTTAAAATTTTATTACGTTAATCGCATTAACTATACGATATTCTTTATAAAATAATAATACATGTCTGTAACAAGTTTCTTTATGGTTAACACTAACTATATATTTTATTAAAACTTCAATTGAATTATTGTAAGCCAAATTTCTTGTAGACTTTTTTTTGCATTTCGTATTTAAATTCACCTAAAGTGTTTACAAATATGATAATAAAAAAAATGCCAAGTAATGCAATTATAATATGTAATTCGCCCTCAATTGTGCCAAAGATGTAAATAAATTTGCAGCCCACCAAAAATAACTAGGCTTAAATGACATAGTATGTATGTACAATGCAGTTCATATTTTCTGTATAAGTGGCGCAACGTTTTGTGATGTGTGAAAAAACAGGAGTCGAACCCACGTCTGATGTATAATCGCATATAGTCCCATAAATAGCTTTTGATGATTGGAAAGACAGGCACGAATCGAAATCGCGCTTGTAAATTCCGGTTCATAATACTCAATTTCGGCGTCCCAATATAGTGTTCACAAGAAAATGAAACACATTTTTAGTTATATCAGAAGCAACACTAAAGGGAAGTAATAACACATAATAATATTGATAGCGAATAAAATAATCTTGATAATTATCCATCGGATAGATTTATCAGTAGATATAACCGCGAATATTCTATACATTATCACACGTTGCGCTTATAATATTTCGATTATTGTATTTTAATATTAAATTAATGTAATGTTACATTTATGCAGTGTCTAATTATTGTTAGATATATTTTATTTCTATTGTACTTTGTAAGTTCTTGGTAATATAAGCAAAATGATTGAAATGATGATGAAATTTGATTATAATTTTTTTTTTCAATGATTTTATCGCCTTTTTTTATTATGTCGTAGTACGTTATTTTATGTGTAGATCAAAATGTCTTTTTAATATTGTGAATTTTGGTAGGGTATTTTGAAATAATAATTTGTTAGCGCCAGCGTTGAGTGTCTTTTTAAAATTCACTTTTTAAAAAGATGGATGTTGATCTATTTTTACTTATCAGAAATGGATGGATAATG
This sequence comes from Heliconius hewitsoni, assembly GCA_018230445.1. NCBI lineage: Eukaryota > Metazoa > Arthropoda > Insecta > Lepidoptera > Nymphalidae > Heliconius > Heliconius hewitsoni. Next base: position 2,700 of record DWAN01002803.1, on the reverse strand, counting down.
GATTCACATAAATTTTATATAGGTTTATTAATATGGAAGCAATAAATTAATTTAAATTAGCTAAAAAAAACTAACAATGAAGTTTACGAAAAAGCAAATGTTCCCTGTTTACCTTACCAAGTAATATTCGCTTCCATTTTACCAAATTATAAATTTTACCTTTACAAAAGACTTAGTATCACATAACCCGGCATTTAAAGTAAAAAAATATTATTTCATTTCTTACAAACTAGGATTATATTTTCAATGTAATGTTATACCTATTATTTATGATATTCCAATTTGTCTATAAACTAACATCTTATTTAAATTTATAACCTTGTGTATGTTATGCTTGTCATGGCAATTTCAAGACACTCCGTTCCCTATTTTCCGCCAAATATAAGTCATTCGTAATTCGTTCTTATTGAGTTTCGAAACTAAAGCTTTAAATTATCTTTTTAAAAATGAGTACAGATCAATTATCGAGTCGAAGGTTTAATTGGATCCCGATAAAGAGAATTAGACGGCCTTTCTTAGTGTATTATGGAAATTTATTGGAGAATTTGTGAATACATGAGTGATCGTAGGTTCTAGATTCAGAAATATTTGTATAGATATAATTTACGACGCAGTGGTTTTTATCTTTAAATAAAAATTTTATGCCTCTGTAGAGTTTGTACGAATTTTATAGTTGGACAAATTAATATTTATAAATGTATAAGTGAATATTCAGATCACATGATTGCGTGCGATCAAGTGTTCTGAAAAAAAAACATTTAAATTTAGGACTTTAATGTTGGTGTTGAAGTGAAAAGTTCCTAATTATGCCAAAACATAAGATTTTACGTTACGTATGCCCTAAAAGCAAGTGATCCGCCATGTTATTGAGCGTATTTGTTCCTTCTCATATATTAGATATTGCCTTGTTATTATCCTTGCTATTTATTTTATCTAGTCTATTTGCCTTGCTATTATTAGCAAATCATGTCGATCTACTCGTATCTGCCGTATACTAAAAGATAATGTTCTCAGGAAGCTTAAGACTGTCCACGATCGCATTAGTAGAGTAATGGAACTAGTTATTGGTAATATGGTGGTTCGCTCGCACATTGTTCAGTTAGTGCCTCAACAGTATTGTGAAATGCCAAAACTTCCAGTGCCATACATTTGTAAGCTACGACGTTGGTATTGTGATGGAGTTTGTTTTGTAAGGCGGTGGGAACACATTTTCTAATCCGCCAGTTAGGTAGTAAACGAGATTTTAATAAATAACTTGACAGAAACAAGGGTTTTCATTCAAACAAACAGTCTTTATGTATTATTATTTTAATCAAGTAAATGAAAAAGAGATTAATGTTACATATATCACATGATTTCTTACAGAAGTAAACCTAAATTTATATTAAACAATTGCATCAGTCGCCTTGTGACATACCTTATGTTGTATTTATACTAAAAAGTATTTCTACAACAATATTTCCTACATAACTTTCTTATTCCTAATCATGCTTAACAAAATATCTTACAACTAATTTTTAAACAGTTAAAGTTTAATCTACTTCTAGTTTTCTAAAGTTGCCAGTAAGTCCGCGCATGGCGTCGCCTACAGCGTCGGCGCCTGCGCACGTATTGGCGCCGGCCCGCAACGCTGATATGGCGCCCTCGCGCGCCGCCTCGCTGTACATCTCTAGGCGCACGGCCATTTTGTCGTTCAGCAGTAATATGTCACGCTTGCGTGCTAGCTCCACTTTCCATAAATCTGAAAATAATGGTTACTGTTGTTTATACAAAATATATAAATTTCCAAGAACTACAGCGAAGAAGAAATACAGTGACTGGATTGTATGCACGATAATTGCGGGATCGCCTTGATCAATACTCAAGGGAATATTATATTTAAAATTTCTCCGCTCTGATTAAACAAAGAGCGGCGTAAAATTTCATCACTAAACGCGCACCGACCTGAAATTGGGCTGAAAATAGAAAATAAACACTTAACTTATCTCTGCTCTACTACTAATATGTGGGAGATGAAAATATTTTAAAGCATTTTAGCATTTCTGTGATGTCATCAGAAAGCAACCGAGAAAAGAGTATAAACAAATAGTATGGCCATGAAAACATACCACGAGGTCATCAGACACTTTTAATTATAAGTTTTTTGTACATATTGTCATCTTTGGACATAAATCTGCACAAGTCTGCTACGTCTTACCTCTACCAACTACCATGATGGTATGGTCTGTATGTACCTACTTATAGATACGTTTAACAATATATAAGAAATATTGAGAATTGAAAGATATCTATAGATATAAGCACAACCTAATTTATAAGTTCTATACACCATACACCTGCCGACCTTAACCTAGTTCAAATCACTTTCTAATAAGAAAATGATGACGAATGTCTTACGAAATATCCCACTTTATAAATATTTAAAAAAATACAGTAAAATTAAATAAAAATAATGTACTTTAAAAGTACATAAGGCCTTGTCGTGTCCTATAAACACGGGAAAATAATTAAATTCAATCACACTTCAATACGTAAACTCTTTATTTTTCCTATTTTTTACTGCAAAGCATTTTTTTTCAATTAACCTGTTATTTTGTGGATATTAAAATTACAGATATTGTAAATATCTTGAAACTAAACTAAACTAAGAGGCCAGTCGTGGCGCAGCGGCACGAAGTGTGACTGTAAAACCGACTGGTT